>JAQGAC010000943.1:0-17237 GCA_034696585.1 Isotomurus maculatus
CTTTTTGCGTGGAGTCTGAAGAATTTATGTCACCCAAGTTGTCGGTAGTGTGGACGTGCAATTTCGTTTTTAGAGGAGGAAAAGTGCATATGTTTGGGGGAGGTTGTGGAGTGAATATAAAATAAGAAATGCAAAAAGTGACTGACACTTGTGTAAGCAAAAATGAGTGAAAAAGGCATCTGGGCATTTGCGAGGTGGCCTTTTTTGTACGTAGACAAGTTTAATTTCATTTCAGCTGCTCAGACTTCAGTCGCACAAACTGACTGATGAATGCTTTTCTTCGTCTGAAAGGAAGAGGCTTTCTGTAGAACGAATATACAGAGAGAGTGTAGAGGTGTCGGCGTGAGGCTGTGGCAGGAGAGAATTTGATTTCTAGGAAAGTAACACACTGAAGAAATTGTATGGAGAGGAGAGAGGTTGGGTGCTGTTGCTACTTTTACTACCTTCGATGGGACATCAGAAGCTGTGTGGCTTTTGGGTGCGGTGTTGGATTTACTTCTTGATGCGATAAAATCGGTTGGGATTGAATCGGGTGGATTGAAAAGAGGTCGGTGTGATGAATTGAACTGGAGGTTCCAACACATAAATTTCCCACTGATTCAAAAGTCAAGCCTAATCTGTGAACTTTAAACCGTCCCTTTTTCTTCTTCTCGCAGATTTATCTCCATGAATGTCACCTAAACCACCATCGCCACCATCTGATAACAACTCACTCTCCGACCCTTCACTTCTTCCCAACACCAACGAGGATAAGATTGCTACACACACACAAACTACACGCTACATTCTTACAAACTTTTCAACCACTTTCTTTACCCTAAGATATATATCGAAATAATAAAGGATAGGAAATCGAATCCTCCAGAAAGGAACCACACACCGTAGCCATAAAGAAGCCGAGGGAAACTATTAGACTCACTTTCGTATACAGAAAAAGTGAGTCAAGTAACGTAATTATCCTTTGGGAAAGAACTGAATAGCTCTCCACAGATTTCCCTATTAAATTACTCAATTGCGCAACTAATTACAAAGCACACTTAAATTTGAAAGCTCCCTGAAGATGCTTTAAGTTTAATTGGATTGCTCAAGAAAAAGACGTGAATGGGAAATTGAGATCCCTACGACCTTTATTTACCTTGTGATATGACCTTTTCTTAATTCGGCCTGCGCCCACTCAAATAGCGCAATAGTGCAAATCCTAAAGGTTCATTCACTAATCAGAGGACAAATGGTTTTTTCCAGTCTGCCAGACAGAGTACATCCATTAAGAAAAAACTCCAACTTCTGTCTTATTAAACACACCTGCCAGTTTCCACCTACTGTTTTCCAGACAGACACGAAATCGAACTGTTAATACACAGGCATGCGTAAATGTGTCGAACAATGTGTCTGTCGAACAATTAGAAATTCTGACTGCACTTGTAGTTGTAGCCTTTAAAGCCACTTGTAGGTTACAGTAATTATCTGTGGTTGCCTGAAACCTTGTGGAATATGTTTGCAGCACAGAAAACATGGCAGTCTTTCACTCCTGGCAGTTAAGATAGTTAAGTACACCACATTAGAAAATCGATGCAACGTGATGAATCTTACTTCTAAGAAGGCAGTAAAAAGTTAAGGAAAAACCACATTTTTGATTTGCGTTTTCTCCAGGGAGTGTAATTAGTTGGTTTGAGGTTTGAGTTTCGTGTGGGAATTTAATGTCCTCAGTGGAGAGTTATGATGATGATGATGGTTTAAAGATTAAGAGTGGAAGTTTGAGTGTAGTAAGTTTACGAGGATTAAGATGGATTATCTTTCTAATCTGAAGATACACGGAGAAGCAGAGTGAGGAATGAATAATGAGTGACGGTTTAAATGTGGATGGGGCGACATGTGACGTGTGAGCAAGTGGATTGACTTTCTCCTTCTTGGTCCCACTTTCATCGTTATCATTTGATGATGATAGGGAGCGAGTCATTTACCTCCTACAACACGAGGATTATACACACGACTATTGTGAAACGGATCTGAGACACATGAGGAGAGAAGGTGTATAGGGAAGAAACGTAGCCCGAGTAAAGCCCACCCTAATGACTGTGCTCAGAGGGGAGATTAACCTCAATTAACATTTAATACGACGTCATAAATAGGAAATGTTTCGGATTTTGTGGTTCTCGCTTCTCCTATCGACTGTCGTCGTGAAGAAAGTATTTGTGAGTGCCACGCATTAAGAGGTGCTGGAGGTTGGGTGGACGAGGTAGAGACTTCTCATTTCGATCTGTCGATTTGCGTGGTCAATAAAGCCTAGCTCTCTCCTCCATACGGCAAAAGTAAGTCCCTAGAGCATCTGCTAATGAAGACGCGATGCTTCCTCACAAAGTCTCAAATGAGTTGAGGAGATGAGTCTCTGGGTAAATGGGTGGAAGTTGGAAGTGCAATAAAGTTGGGAAGTAAGGGAGTTCTCTCCGAACTTTGTACTTTCCACTAAGAGTGAAATTTATTAAGACTTTATTTAGCATAAAGAGAGTAATATTTTGCCGGAATCGGCCTCTCATCGTCATCAGGACTCCGTTTGACCTTCTTTTTCAGCCATTTGAGTGCATAAAATGAGAGTCACACAGACGGAACGAGGGAAGAAAAGTCCTACGCAGCTCCAGCTAAATAAGAAGTATCTGCGGAGATTGGAAAGGAGCCAAAGTGGGAGACTTCTTTTGTATCGAATTGTACTTTTTCGTCAGTACGTGTTTTAAGTGTACGTGTGTGTGTGTGTGGAGTATAGTGGGGCAGTGACTGAAGGGGTGGGAAGGAAGAAGACTGTCTTATTTTGTAGAGTGGAAATGAAGGATGAGAGAAAGTCAGTTGGACGTGGAAGGAGGAAAGATGTGTGCCGTGTGAATTCGTTCACGTGTGAGGTGACTGTACATGTAGCAGTGTACCTTCAATCATGTCCTTTCTATCTGGCAGTCTCCTTGCACACACAACGGAGGATTGGTTCGTACAGTGATGATGCATCATTGTCAATAGACAGACAAGACTCGACCCCTGACCTTCTTCCCCTCAGGGTTAGGCCAGAAATCCAAGTACCAATCATTTGACATGAAACAAGGAGAAAGTAAAAAGTACTACACTTGTCCCAATAGACTTTCTCATTCTCTCTCTTAAATTCAGAAGCGTAACGAGCGCATAAAAAGACTTCGGCCTGTTCTTGAATACTGAGTAGGTAGTTTCTCCTGAACTCTGAATTCATTTCTTCCCTCGATATCTACCTACTTATGTGTGTCTTTGTATGTATGTGTCTCATGTCTCTCGCTCTCTCTCTGTGTGTGTGGATGTGTTTGATGTGTGTGTGTGTGTGTGCTTAAATTGGTATTCCCTTATAGGGAGAGATTGAATGTCCTATTATTCCCTCTCCATCGCTACAATGTTCTCTCATAATACTAGACCAGACTCTCTCTTCCGTAAAATAGAATTCCTTTCGATTTTCGTCGATTTATTTGAAAGAAAAAATGTGTGTGTATGTGTCACATTTCAAAAAATAGGATATGCAAGAAGACGGTAATAGGAGACATTTTTCGGGAACGAAACACTACGCTGTGTAGTCTCAGCCTGGTGATTTGCAATCCCATCACGACTTCACTTACTAATGGAAGATTATTTAAGACGACGAATCAAATTATTGATTTGATGAAGAGGGAGAAGAAGAACGGGAAGAAAGTTCATTCCAATAAAAATGAGTGTAAGTGTTTACTTTGCCAAGTTTCTTCTTTCCTTTCACAATCCTTTAACGAATGTTATTCTTGCAATTATTCCTTCCTATGAATGAGGGGATAACTGTAAAGGGAGAGAGAGTGAGCGAGTGGGATTGGACGTATCGTCCGTATGCGTGGGAAAGCCTGCTTTCTCATGTAAAAGGAAACTGTTAGGGAAAGTTCTTCACTACTTATCCCATTTCTAGAGTTTCCTGGTGTCGTCTTCAGCCGTGAGGTACATTTTTAACAACCTACAGACCACACGTACTTGTTAAGCAGAGGTGAGGGGGGAATCACTACGCAAGGCTGGACTATACTAATACCATACATACCTTATAGGCTATAAGGTATATAAGGAGCCATCCATGTGTATACACGCCGATTACTCCACGCTATTTAATAATACGAGTCTCAGAAGGCTTGCAAAGCTTGGGAACCTTCTGTCTTGGATGACCCATTTTCCACGCATTCATATGGAATTCCAGAATGCACCAACATTGAAGTAAAAAGTAATTTTTATTCTGCCTCTTTTACATTTCCTCGTGTTTCCACTCCACCCAAAAGCGAAAGAAAAAGTGAGGCCACAAGGCTAAGCCACACCCAGTTCACAGTTGGAGAAGAAGCAAATGTAACTGATTAAGGTTTTTGATTCGTGGGAACCCAAAAAAACTCTTTGTTGGAACTTGTGAGATTACCATGGCTATGTGTATATCCATATCCCCAGTCCAGCGTGTGCACTCAATCTGGAGTTGGAAGTAGTAGCAGAAGTTAATCTTTTAATGCGAAGGTGCCACATACAGATTGGTGGTGGTTTAAAAGTTGTAAGCAAAAGCCAAGGGAGAAAGCATGAAAATTTCAAGTAGACTTTAGATCAAGAAGATTTGTTTTGTGAGCTCACCATTAATTAGAGATGCAATCGATCTTCATTCTCGCCGAAATCCCGTCCAATTTTGCACACGAATGGGCAGCCAACCAAGAAGTCTGTAAAATAGTACAGTCCATCCAACACACTTGAGGTGTGTGTGGGTCTGTAGGTTCGTCCTTCGTTTTTATTCCGTGGGTTGTGCGAAAAATTGGAATTCAGTGGGTATCGAGTATACAGAGTGTTCACGTGCTTCGAACACTCCAGGAACAACACACACACACACACACACACAAGAAGGATACATAAATGAGTTAGACACAGTTGGTTGAAGAGAGAGAGACACACACACATGTAGGTTGTTGTTGGGCAGCCTGGAACTTTGAGTGTGAAAGTGACCCAAATCTGAGCGATTCACACTCTGCCACTTGACCACCGTCCTTGAAGTTGTTAGCATGGGAGAAAGTGGGGCCACGAGGGAAGAAAGAGAGCACCGGTAGAGACGAGTTATCACACAGGGAGACGAAGAGCACATGGGGCAGACCTACACGTCTGTGCCCACGTAGCCCTCCTGGTAACCTTCGTCCGGAGAGTCTCTCGCGTTGGGCGCTGTTATTCTCGCCCCCACTTTGTTCTTGTTCCAGACTCCGGACATGACGGGAGGGCCCCCACTACTGCTGAGTCCACTACTCACTACCCCCCCACCACCACCCCCACTGCCCCCACCGTTAGGCAGAGTCACTCCGTAGAACGAAGAGTCACTGTACACACTGTTCTCGTGGATTATAGGGAGACCGTAGTCAGGAGGGTATTCTGTGTTGTAACCGAGGTTACGGTAGCTCACTTGTTCCCAGTTCAGTTCGGAATTGCTGCTTCCATCTTCCATCGTCGTTTCCTGCAACAGTCATTAGGTTATTATTGCGTGAATGTGGGGCAATTACTCTGGAGGAGCCTCAATGGGAGAGTCACAATGGAGAGGACCCTGTCACATGGAAGGAGAGGAAGACGGAGGACAATTTGGTGATTGGAATTCCAGGAAGGAGATAGAAGGGAGTTGTTGTGCATGTGAATGGGCAATGGAGTAATGGAGAGGAGACATGCACACTCTCAATAAGAGAAAGGAATACGCATACTTTATTGTGTGTCTCGTCCGTCTGATGAGCAGAAGGATTGATTTCAAACACAACACCTTTCACAACTTTCTCCTCGCATAGGCTCACCTTGTGAGAACAAGTCAACTACACAAAACTGAAACTCGCAAGCTTCCTCAAGGAAGGAGAACGGAGTGAGGAATTTTTCCTTTGAGCTATTCGATCCGTCTTTCGATTTTGAGTGAGATTGAAAGTACACATGGGAGAAATCTGTGTGTAAGAAATCTGAGGAATTGTGTGCAGAGAGCGTAAGCAAATAAATAAATGGTTGACTTAACATACACATCAAACAATAATGATGATGATGATGCATGCGGCCTTTGTACCCTTCCTACTTTGTTTGAGATAAGCGTTCCGGCAATATGCACAGAAGGAGAAAGTTGACTCGAATTTCCTCCTTTCCCAACTAATAGAGAGATTGAGATGGAATCGCATTTCATAACTTGCTTTGAATTTGATCGCATTTCGACTTTCGACATAAAAACCAACACCACCACCGCCCAACTACACTTTAATACAACGAAAGGAAGAAAGTTTTTTCTCTTTAAAATTTAATTCCGAGATGACAACATCTAACCTTCTAACACGGAGAGAGAGACGGAGGCTGGGGGGGAGTTTGGAGGGGGGTGTGTGAGACCGTCTGAAGTAATCGAATAAAATGGTTGTACACAAGAAACAATGGCAAAGTGGAAGAAAGTGTTTTGTAGTTTCTTCTCCTGTGCCACTACTCTACTTTCGCAGTAATATGCTCCTGCCAGTTACTTTCCGACTTTGTACGTCATTCTTTGTAAGAAGAAATCTCATCACGCAACACAAAAACTTCTCATATCCTGTTAACTGAACAACAGTACGGGGGAAAGCTGAAATAATAATAATAATCATCTTCATCGTCGTCATCATGAGAAAAGAAATCGATCAAGCACGACCACCACACTAACTCCCAACCAACACCAAGTCAACGCAATTACACACACAAAGGCTGGAAGTACCTTCAGTGGCTAGTTTATAGGCTGGTTGGTTGCTAAACTGCTGTTCTAACACTGCAACACACTAATCACAAGTCTTTCCCTTCCTTTCGCATTTTTCTACACTTCTTTCACCAACTCTGCGGACCTCGAACAATAAGCAAATTCTGCCTCAGAGGAGGAATTAGTGCTAAAAGCTCTGTGGGCTAATCTTAGCCAGTAATGGATCGTTTGGGGAATTGCTTTTAATTACACAAATGCCACCATTATTATTATTACTCGCATTCACAAGTTCCATGCAGGTGGGCAGTGTGCTCCTGTAAACCTATTTGCTATTTGCGTATTTGGGTATTGGTGGTAAGCCCAAGTTTGCCCAATGCATCAAATTGAGGAGAAGGTGTGCGGAAGTTGGTAGAAAGGAAATCGTTTGGGTTTATTGGGTATTTTGGGGAGAAGCGAGATAAGTCTGAGTTCCACAGGTGAATGAGGAGGGACTTGTGTACCTGGTAAGTGCCGCTGTTGTTGGTCTCAAGGATGAGATCAGGGTTGTCAGTCGTGGTGGTGGGGTCGCCCCCACCTGCTTTGGCTGGCTTTGAGTAGCCATTGGGATGAACGAGAGAACCAGGGTTGATTTCGTAGTTGAGCCGTGGCGGCTTAACTGGCGTGGACGTCGCCAGGATTTCGGGTTGCTTGGCGTGTCGGGAGTGGCGTCCTGCCCGACCACCTCTGCACCTCGTGCAGTAGAGGAAGAGGGAGAGAGCGACGAGGAGGACGATGAGGACAGGAACCGTCGCTGCGACCACCAGGACGGCTGACGACGTGTCCAGCAACGTGTGGAATGACGGCTGAGCCACGATTTCCAGCGTGAAGTTCGCCTCCACCATTCCCCCCGCGTTTTCCACCACGCAGAAAAAGTCCCCTGTGTCTTTTCCAAGGGTGTTTGTCAGCACCAACAGAGACTTGTTCGCGTCCTGCAGGCAATTGTACGTCTCAAAAGAGTCCCTTTATTGTGGGGAGAAGCTCCCATAAGAAACACGACTTACCTCGAATATGAAAAACTTGCGTTGTGAGCTGATGAGGGTATTGTTCGCGATGAGACGTCCATACCAGTACCACTTCACCGTTGGGTCTGGGACAGCCTCAAACTCGCACTCGAAGGTGGCATTCTCCCCTTCGACGACTTGGACTACTCGTGGGGAGTCCACGATCCTCGGTGGACATGCAAACTCGGAGACAGGAAGTTCGCTGAATTTCCTCCCTTAAAGAGACACAGAAAAGAAGAGAGTGAGTCATTTCGTTTTTTGTGGTTGGAGATGTTGGGAATCAGCGAACCACTTCAACATCGTCTCCAACCTCTACACACGCTACACAACAACCCTTCCGTCATTTCCTCTCCATTCTGTGCAACACATCATTACACACAGCAGCAGAGTCTTTTTCAGGACGGATCATTAGGAAGGCATTGTTGGGGTCCTTACCTGCGAGTCTGGGTGGGGTGTGGCACGTGGGAGAAATGGGGTGGGGGATGTTCTTCGTCTCGATCCACAGTTTGAGGTCTCGCAGTCGACAGTCGCATTCCCAAGGGTTGTCGTGCACTTCTATCCCGTGAAGTTGGGAGAGGGACTTCACCTGAGTCAAAGGAAAGGAGGCTCATCAGACGAAAGTGAGGAAGGAAATGAGAAGTCCAGTGAAGCGTGGAATCCTCTTTGGCAGTCACTTACCGTGCGGTTCGTGAGGATGGTCAGATGATTAGAGTTGATTTTGAGTGACTCTAAGATCTGAAGGTGAGCAAAGGCTTGGTCATCGATGTGAACCAATTGACACCGACTCACGTCCAGCTTGACCAGTTGAGAGAGATGCTGAAATGCTCCGTCCTTCAGCCTTTGAATGGGGTTTCCTCCTAAGTTCAGGTCTCTGTGGACAAAATTAGAATTCTTTAGCGGAGGCCCTTCAGGGAAATTGTAATTTCGGGTCTTATGGCGGAAAGTCTTTGATGGGCTGTCGGCAAGTTTCCTTCCACCAACGAGGATGTTTTTATGTCATAAAGAGAGAAATGAATTGGCTGTGTATGGCGTAGATCGATGGGTGTGTGCATTTGAGGTTAATGAGAAGTCTGCATGACTCTTCGATTTCTTTTGATGAGCTAAGAAATGGCTTTCGCAGTGGAATGAAGTTGAAGGAGGTTCCGAAAGAGAGTGGGAATATTATTGGCCTTTGGTGATGGTGCTGGTGGTGGTGGTGGATGAAAGAAGAAGTTAATTTCTGAAGAAATGGATAAGGAGGAAAAGTACTTTGGTTGGAGGAATCGTTAGTGAGTTGAGAGGGGACTAAGAAGACTTCTAGACGACATTTGAGAACAGAGAGAAACCCAATAAATAGGAAATGTGAGTCGGAGTGAATTGACCGAATCGGATTTTTCTCGGCTCAACCTCGTTTTCGGAAATCAAAAGCTCGTTAGCGAAGAGGTTGGAATGGTGAGGGAAGGAAGTAGAGGGAATTTACATGAACGAGATTCAAATCTTCCTGAGAAAGGACCTCTTGAATGACTGAAAGGTGCATTCATAATTAGAACAAATTGGGTTAAAGTACGAGTGAACGGATCTCTCGTTTTTAAAGACTGACTTACAGATTCTCCTTCCTGAATGGCAAGGAGAGAAAGGGAGAGCCTCCTACTCACTACACTACTCCTCTTGAATAAGAAATAGAGAAAGTTGAATGTGTAGACAGAGATGCTTTCTCAGATTTCTTAGAATCTCCCACAGGCACAAAACGTGGCCTTGTCTCCTCTGCTCTCTCCTTGAGTATCTTTCTACCTTGTATGCTGACAGAGAGAGCTCTCTTACTTCCACAAGCACACGGAGAGTCAGTTTGCCACTGGCTTGGTCCAAAGTATCTCATAACGACACACACACAACACTCTCATGCTGAGCAACCCATTATGCGTTATGCAGAAAAAGAACACGTAACTACGGTGGATAGTTTCTTGGAAGTTTTTCTTGTTCCAGGTGGGGTTCTTTTAATTGCGGGAGTATGCTGGCCTGCACAGAGGAGCGGTTCTACGTGATTATTCCACTAACGCAAGGGGGAAGGTGGGAGATAAAGGCGTGTGCATATGTGAAAGCTGAGGAGTAAGTGAGTAGGTTGCATAATTGGGTGAGTGGGTGTGACTTTCCAATCCTTCATTGAGTCGAGACAAGCTTGCGAAAGACTTGGACGTGTAAAGTCTTCTTTTCCTCAAAGCTCTCTGCAGTTTGTCCTTACGGAGGATTCTGGGGCGAAAACGCACGGAGAAGAAAAGGCGTTGGATGTGGTGGGTTGAAACTGCCTGGAGAAAGCTGAGAATTTAAAAGACAAATGAGAGGGTAATCTATTGGGAAAGAAAGAAAGGAAGAAGAAAGTTTAATTTGATGGGAACATGTTTTAAGAAGTTTGGAGGAGCGAGGAAGGAAGGCAGAGAGTCATTTCTCTCGTGAAATAAATGAAAATCTGAGCGAATGTCCTCTCTTATGGGCACATTTAGTCCTTATGGGACCATTCATTCAGGGCCGGAAGCAAACCCTCCACACCCACACTGTCTTTTCATTCACCAACCAACTCCAACCTCTCTCATACTGACAACGGAGAGAGAGTCTTCTAGCCTCAGAAATTACACCCTGGCTCTCTATAACTCCATACTTCTCTTCATCACCACCACCACCACCACCAGCTCATCCTTCTGCGGCTCAAATTGCACGTTTTAAATTTTTCAAATGTATGGCACTACTTCAGTCTGGAGTAATTGGACACGTTCACCCGTTCATTTTAACCTACACTTGCTAAAAATGCACCCTGCCCTGAGTTAGTGAAGAGATAAACCTGCATTGCGTCCTTCTCTCCATTTCCCGGAAAGACTCCACAGTGTAATCTACTTCTTACTCATTGAGGAAAGTAAGTAAGACGTTCAAAGTTACGTGTGTCCAGACTTCTGCCCGTCGATAAAGACACACACACACATGCTACGACCTTCTAAACATGATTTGTGTGGAGACAACGAGGATGGGAGTCTGTCAGGGAGGAATTAGTGGCCAATTTGTACGGATTCTGTCCTACGACACTTGGTCGGGTCAGCAGAGTAACAAGAGGAGGGCACGTGGAGGCAGCATTTGCATTGGGACCTCTTAATGTGAATTCGGAATGGGAGAAAGAAAGAAAGCGGGGTGAGTTGCCAACAACTCTCTCGGAGAAAGTCATTTGAATAATTAGATGGCTGGCTGTGTGGAACAGCAGCAGGAGACGCAAATTACATTACAATTGAATTACCATTATTATTATTGCACACATTTGTAAATATCTAAATATCCAAGTGTGGGGAGAGTTAGTGAGGAGGCTGCCAAGTCAGGAGCCTCGGGTTCTGGTGCACTCAATTATTTAGGGAAATGTGTGTGGCTGCTGCGGTGCATACATTGGTGCATGGCTAATTGATGAGGAGGAGGTTGAGGATCTTCACATGGAGGATCAGTCGCATAAATATTCGATTAGGTTGATGATACACCATTGGGGTTGTATGCAGATGAGGTCAAGGTTTATTGCGGACTTACCGTACGAAAGGGGTGGTTTTAAAGGCCTGGGTGGGGACAGCAGTTAGGAGATTATCACTGAGGTCGATTTCAACAAGGTTGATGAGTTCGGAGAAAGCTCCTCCGTCAATGTGCGTGAGACGAGAGTTACGAAGGTGGATTTTTTGGAGGTTGAGGAGCCCTGCACGGCGAAAAGCGTCTTGTGGAAGGAAGCCCAGTTTGTTGCCCGAAATGTCGAGCACTTGTGTCTCCGGATCGATTCCTTCTGGGAGCGTTTCTAATCCTTGGTTCCTGCACTCCACCTAATGAAAGACAATATTATTCACATTTAAGACAGTTCGCCAAAGTCTCCTCAACTTCCCTCTAATTCATGTGGAATGAAAAAACATGTCCCGACAATTTTTGTACGAAGACTTATTACCAAACTTGCTTTAGTTTCTTCTTCTAACTCCCTCGTCTATTCATCTTCTCGTATACTCAACTTAATCTCTTTTGTTCAGAGTTTATTTTAGTCTAAAAAGTTGTGTCTCTCTCATTCAACCGAATCCGCTTTTCACATTAACTCATGATTACTTTAGGTAAGTGGATAATGAAGGAGATAATGATGAACTCGTACTTTAAAGACGGAAAAATAGGTTAAACTCGTCTTGTGTGTGTGTGTGGGTGAGCGAGCTTGTTAAGGAAGAAAGAACATATATACACACTCATCCTTTGTGTATACCACCGAAGAGACTTTCTCCCAAGAAAGTTATGACATGAGTAATGTCGCTAGTGGTGGTTTGACAACGAATAAAATAGTAGTTGGAAATCCTATCATAATGACATTGTAAAATTAAGCCTTCCCTTTCTCTCACAAACTACTAAGTTGTAAGTGAAGACCATAATTTTGCTCCAAATTAGACTTTCTCCTGACTCGTGTAAGAAGCAGTAGAGTGTGTGTGTATATAGATATACGTGATTACAGATAGGACTACTATTATTATTATAGTCCTAAAGAGAGAACTCGATTTCTTTCTGAGAAGACGGCACATTCGTACATGGAGACACAAATCTACTTATCAATAATGAGGAGAGAAAGCGGCCCAGAGCAGCACATGAAGAAGACTGCCTTAATGGCCTCCTGAGATACAAATGGCTCTTTACTCGTGCAGTTTGATTTCCTCTCTGTCTCCTCACATTCAATTGAATGGATTACTATAGATCATGAATGGTGCAGACGTGAGGGGATTATTTCCTTTTAATTCTCCGCTATTCTTTCTCCGTCTCATCCTAAGTCTCTTCATATTCTTCATTCAAGACGTCTTAACCTGAAGGGGAGAAAATGTCCGTGCCTTCTGGCTTTCATTCTCGATTCATGGATTCATCTGCACACAACCAAAACTAAAATGTCCCCAAAGTCTCCTCATTATTGGCGTTATTACCGGGAGCTTTATTCATATCGTTATGGATTACGTTTGAGGGTGAGAACATTAGTTATTTAATAGATTGGGTGTGATGGAAATTGCCCTGCCTACTTGTACTAAGTATCGGAGCAATAAATGGGGCTATCATAACGAATGAAGTTCTTATTGGGAATAGAATACAAATTCCGTGAAACATTCTAACGAGAGAGAGAGAGTGCAGTTTTCAATAAATGCAAACGACGCCTACACACAAGCCAAACGTATAATTATTAGCTTGAAGTTCTTACACTTCGGGTGGGACACATTAAAGAATTCATCTGTTATAGTTGAAGTTGGATTGTGTGTGTGTGTGTGTGTGGTTGGTAATTAATCGGAGATTTGTTTGGGGGTGCCCACTCCATTTGCTAATACTAATGATTAGAAGGGAAAGTTTGGAAAGTCCTCGACTCCTAATTACACAGAGGGAATGAGAAGAACCCTTCCTCACCGAAGAACGGTGGGATAAACACACTCGAGCTGGGCGCGTATATTTCCACCCTTCTCGTCGTGGTGCTTTTATTAATTCCTCGAGGGATTCCTGTGTCGATGCATTTGAATTCGTAATTAAATGTTCATTTCAATTAGACAATGTTTTAGCGGGGAACAAGGCTAACCCATCGCTTATCCATTTAGAGGACCATTTAGAGAGAGACGTGAGCGGCAATGTGTCTCCCCTCTCTCCGGACTTCCAGCTCCCATTACCATTACTAAAGACTGCCTGTGCTTTCTTTCCCAGAGATTTCTTTTCCCGAGAGAGCTCAAACTTTACACTTTTACTTACCGTTTGTTTGCCTCCCTTCCACTTGCAAATGCAGGGGACAGGACATCCTCCCGAGACTGCGGAGAGGAGGATGGACTGCGAGAGAAGGAGTACGACGAGGACTTCCATCGAAGGACTCATCTTGAAGAAACGATACTGCTGGTTCGAAGAAACACACCACCTCGAACACTACGACGACTATCACCACCTCCTTCTTCTACTCCAGCCATTCTAGGCCCACGACTTTCTTCATGACACACTCACACCCAAAGAATTCCTCTTGACAGCGTCGAACCATCCACTGGTCATTTCATCACAAACTACCGCGTCTCCCACTTTGGCCACCAGCTTTTCTCATTAAGAGACGCACACGGACGAGATCACTTCTCACACTTTCCTCGAGAAAGTCAGTTGGAGGGTGAGAGCTCCTTGAAGGGAGCTTCTGCAGAGAAGTAATTCTCTTCGAGTGTCCCTTCTTCCTTCGGTGGAGTCGCACTCCAATTACACACACGTATACACTTCACGAGATGAAGATGAAGTCCACGGCTACTTGTGTCCGTCCGAGAGAACGACGGTTGTGGTTGGCTACGGGGATGTGTGACGAAGCTAATTCAGAGGAGGAACTCTATCATCTGTTTTTGATGAGGAGGCTGAAGTGTTGAGAGGTGTATCCCGACTTTCTCCTCAGTCCTTCCGGCTCCACCTGCAAAGACACAACGAATAGAGTGATGAAGATCTGAAGATGATTACGAAGTAAGCCACGACTTGAGGCGGATGGGTTTATGCTATGCTTAAGTTAATGGGATTCGCAGTTTAGTACGCAAGGAGAGAATCGCTTTACACGTTAATTGAGAAGGATTAGGGAATGAGTTTATGCTAATGCAGAATGTTGACTTGATGGAAGTGGCGGTTTGGTGTTGGGTGTGTGTAACAGATGCGTTTGAAGATGCATTCAAATTATGCACGCAGAAAATACAAGTTTAGAAAGCATCTCATCATCATGAACATCGTCTTTATAGTTGAGGCAGTTAGAAGTAAGTCTCCGTCCACACTACCCACTTATTAACGTTAGGTAGTTCTTTAGTTAGGCGTATGGAGTGTGTGGTATAGTGTGGGCAAAGAAACGCGAGGCAGTTGTGGTCCTCACGATAATGATGGTAATGGTGATGAGGAGAAGAAGTAAGTGTGGAGCAGATGCAATTAACAGATTCATTCGTGCCTTGTGCCATAACGCACAGTGGAGACTAATTGTTGTATGCTGTTTGTTAAAAGGCGTCAGTCTGTGAAGAAAGTGATGAACCACTGCCACAACTACCAATTCCGACACTCCGAGCCTTCCTCCCTCTCATCTCTCTCTCTCTTGCGTGATGCAACCAATGCTTCCCATTATTATCCCAGCTTTTTATGAGATGAGCTTTGTGCTCCTGTCATAATCGTTGTCACCATTAGAAGACTTAAACTGTACAAAATGATCACGACTCGCTGCCTCCCAATTCCCTCGTTCGTACACACAACAACGTTTGCATTCTAAATGGGGGAAATGAAGTCTAACGATGAAGAGAGAAGGTTTATGAAGAAGGAATCAGCAACAAAACTTCCATGATAAACAGCAAAAGTGCGTGGTGATATATCAAATACGTGTATACTTATTATATGACCTTTTAGCTCGGAGAGAAGGTTCATTGCAGCAGTTCTGCTGCCAAGTATGAGTTTGCAGTATTAGTGTCTTCAAAATAGATCATTTTTATTACAAGATTACGCACAATTTAGCAATTTTTTTGTGGAGGAAATTACCCTCTCTGTGCGTTTGAAATTGGAAAAGACATACGGTTCATCATCATGCAAGGTACGATGAAAGTCAGGAGAGAGAGAGAGAACAAGGAAGCTTGTTTGTTGGAAGTTGGAAGACACACAAAAGGTATAGGAGAGTATATTGTGCACTGCAATGTCTTGAGAATTTAGTAGGGCTTTCTTCTACACGCATATAAGCATATCTAAGAGCGTCTAAGACTTTATAGACACGAAGTAAGAAGATAATAAAGCTAAGGATGAAAAATTTGTGTCTGCCTGCCACGAAGGCATATGGATTTGTATGAGCAAAGTAAATGTTGCGATCGCAGTTCCCATGAATCTATTTCGGGTTTTTCGGAAGGAAGGTGAGAGAAGAAGGAGAATATATTTCCGGATGAACTTCCAACTGAGCAGGTTGTGTTCGCGTTATTGATGCAAGAGTTCATCTTGTCTACCTGCGAGCGAGGAGACAAACTGGTGCGTGCGTACGGAGTTATAAAAGTTATATTGGTGGTGGCGGTGATATAGTAAAAGTGATTAGTTGAACAAGGAGAAGACAAGGCACACGAGACTTTGGATGAGAGTGTAAGTAAAAGTGTGTGTGGAAGGATGAAAGGGACTTTATGTTGTATGTGTCGGAGATGTCAAGTGAAGGAGAGTGAGTGTGTGTGTGTGTGTGTATAATTTTATACGAACTGCATCACTGCATGGGTTGTTGTATGTTGCGTGTGTATCCTTTCGTAGAGACACCATCAACTTTCTTTACTTGCTTGCGGATGGGTTTTTCGTCCTCACCCTAAAAATGCTCTTCACTCGGATGTTTGTAGGTTGTGGACCAGAGGGGAATGTTGATGAGCAAGTGAATGTGGCTTTATTACACGATTTACGTCAACTCAAGTCCTCTTTAAATTTTTCATGACAATCACAATGGATTTGAAATCACCTTCAACCTCTTCCTTCCTTCTTTTTCATCTCACAAGGGCACATACGGACACTCTAATGGTCCTTGCCTACTATTAAGCTATCAAGTATACCATAATATACAACATCATCGTGCATCCTCATAAAATAAATATCCTCAGGTTAGCTTGATCGACTCATCTATTTCTTCTTAAGGAGACTTCTCGTCTCTTTACTCAGGAGAGTACTCCTCGTGCAATGGGACGACTGTGTATAAAAGGGCAGTCTGGGGGTTTTTATATTTAACTCAGCTCTGTGTGTACTTATTCTTCAGTATAAGTATATATATAAATGTCTATAGCTGCTAGAGGTATAGTTTATTTGTACAATAAGCTAAGTCTGTTGTTGGGAGAAATAGGATAAAGCGAGATGAGGTGACCTGGTCAAATGGATTTGGGTAAAAGATGACAAAAGCTGGGAGGACTGTCAGGCTGTCATTGTATGTGCCATGCTGAGATGCACAATTTACATAAATCTCTTAGGATGGAAGAGCGACACACACTCTCCACAGAGTAGTAGAAGAATCCAGTTGCCTTTTTTGTTTGTCTTTTGCTGCGAGATGGAATAGAAAAAATAGGAGAATTCTTCTAGGCAGCATGACACAAGACTAATGGCTCCAACAATACAACCAAATACAATTGAAGACGGAAAAAACCATTCTTGACTTGACGAGAATGAATGCATCTTTCTCTACGCACAGCGTTCTTCGTATAAAATCAAATTCAACTCCGTTTTTGTCTTTCTTTATCTCGCGAGGGGATTTAATCTCATTCGACTTATTTTTTAAACAAGTCCTGCATGGGCTTTCAGAGACTGTGCAGGTTCTTAGGGATTGTATAATCTCTCCAATGTAAGAGAGAGAGCAGGTGGCGGACAATAACATAATTAAAGCTTAACACTCCTCTTCTGGTGTGAAATAAGACTGTCACTCACTTTTGTGCCACATTTAATGAGAGGCATTTGGTGACCTCCTGGTTTGGAACGTTAATATTAAAATAATAATAATGCCCATCGCACTGGAC
>JAQGAC010000944.1:0-17219 GCA_034696585.1 Isotomurus maculatus
CCGAGGAATTGTGTCTTTATTCAGTATTTTTGTATGTATTTTAATAATATTTAAGTTACCCCTCACGTTAGATTAGCCTAAAGTAATATTTATTATTGTAATCATAGATAGTGAAATACCGAACCTCCTTCTACACATGAAATTCATTGGAACTTGGAACTACAAATGGTGTAAAACATGTACCATGAAAAGGCCCTCCGATATCCGACAGTCAATTTGGAGAGACCAGAACTACACAGCATAACTATACATTATTCCATCAGATTCTAATAATTCAATCTTAGATTTCAGTACACAGTTTTACATAAGAGATTGAATTTCTCAGCGTTTCTTACAATTTTTTTTTACATCGCCACTCATGCAAGAATTCAATGCAATTCTGCGTCAACTGCTCTCTTTCACTCGACACCCAATAACAAACATTGAAAAGTTCATTATTATTAATGAGGTGAATCACTAAAAGAGGAATACAGTTTAACATAACTTTCTAGAATTCATTAGACCACCTAATAGTAGTAGTACACATGTACAGAATGACAAGCATTAATATGCGCTGGACTTGGGCTGTGGGGCATGTAGAGTTGGGGGGGTTGGGATGGTTGGATGTGTTGGTGCGACAGGGAGATTGGATTCAGAAAATGACATTTTCAGACTGACGGGATGAGAGGAGGACAAGAGTGATGTATGGATGGTTTCAGTATTCAGCAAGTGACATTTCTGCAGCGATACGGTAAATCTTAAGTTTATATCAAAGTAAGTTATACCAAAACCACACATTCAAGACAGTGACATTTGTCTTGGTACTCTTGAAATTGAATAAGGGGATCAACAACACCGTTTACATATTGAATACTCTTCAGAAGTAAAACACGGCAAAAAAGACTTGATAAGTGAAATTGCAGCACACAATTCCACCCTTCCGTCGGTAACAAAGCTGAGTGTGTAGCGTAATATTTACTTGTTACTAGAACCAATGGGGCTTTTGTTCGTTGGAGCAATATTCAAGCCAGGATTTTTCAGATTGGCGTCTGAATTTCCATTTTTTCGATCGTTCGAACGGTTATCTACTAGTCGTCCGCCCGAAACGATCATTTTAGAAGAGTCTGGAGTTCCAGAAATAGACCTTTGGCCAGCCTCCGTAGTGATAAGCTTATCCAGTAGTCCTTCTTCAGTGAGAGAGTTAGGTTGGTTTAAGTGCTTACTTGTAGGGTCATGATGAGCCATATGCTTCGATTTGACTCCAATGGGAATAGACATGGAAGGGGGCATATTGTTCATCGAGCCTACTGGAGGTCCCGTTGACGGAGAAGTTGAGACTGGTCTCTGGATAGGTCCTGGGGCTGCGTATCGTCCTCCCTTCTGGAAGAAGTGTACAACTGTAAATCATTATCAGTCAATTACTTACACCAACTCCTCAAAACTTTGTGTTTACTCACTTGTCCAGAATGGCCGGGATAACCACCTCCACCGCCGCTATTATGCACATACTTCATTCCGCTCAAATTACCCATCTGATGAGACTGGTGACTTCCTTTTCTCTGGTTTCCTATGTTATTCCCACTGTTCCTATCAACATTTCCTCCTCCCGGTTTATTTCCACTGTGAAAACCTTGGTTAACAGAAAATCCTTGGGTGTTCCATGACTGGTTCATCATGGACTCATGAGACTTCATCTGTTGCTGCTGAACCAGGTCCATTCCTTGTTGCTTCATACTGTAATGCGAGTGCCCGGGGGGTCCTTGTCGAATCAGTTGTCCACCCAAATTCAATGCAGACACGGTAGTAGCAGCCTTGACAATCAAGATAAAATGTGTGTACTCTGTTGCTCTGTAGGAATTCGTAGAAGCTAACAAGTGAGACGAATATTTTGACATTGCTTACCTGTTGGTTGTAACCTTGAAGATTCATAGGAGATTGAAACTGCATCCCGAACTGCTGAGTAGCCGTCTGCAAATTCTGCAGA
Source organism: Isotomurus maculatus (assembly GCA_034696585.1). Classification (NCBI taxonomy): domain Eukaryota; kingdom Metazoa; phylum Arthropoda; class Collembola; order Entomobryomorpha; family Isotomidae; genus Isotomurus; species Isotomurus maculatus. The sequence continues at coordinate 1,964 of JAQGAC010000944.1, forward strand.
GCTTGAGGGTTGGGTCCAACTGCAACATGAAGTTGCTGAAGGTTGCCTCCCTGATTTGAACCTCCGTGGTACACTTGATTAGATGCGTTTCCAGAGTAGTACGTTGACGAAGGTTGAAGAGTTTGGACTGGGGGTGTAGCAGGAGGTGGAGGGCCAGTAGGACCAGGAGCACTTCGTATGCCAGATGGCATGTAGTTCTGTCCCAAGTTGATTACAGACTGAGAGGAGGGGTCATAGGCTGGGATGTAAAGTTGTGGCTGCAATAAAAACAAAAGATAATTATTATGCCGTTCGCTATTATGCTGAACATTCTTTCCGACGGAGCGCAATACCTGGGACTGAGAGCCCATTCCACTCTGAGTATATGAAGGAGCCTTGGCAGGGCCGACAGGACCAACAGCATGTTGATGGTGACCCATGCCACCCGAGTGATGATGATTCATTTGAGAGTAACCCTGTTGATTGTGACCTCCTTGCATTACTTGATGCTGGTGCTGCATGTTTGGGTGACCTCCGCCACCCTGCTGAGACTTCATTGAGGACGAGTTCATCACAACTCCACTGACGTTAGCGCCGCCACCGGAACTTGTTAGTGGTCCAGGCGAAATTCTGCTATTCTGACTGGGTGCTTGTCCAGGAGGTCCACTCTGGGAGTGTTGCTGCTGGTGCGAATGTTGAAATCCAGTCATAGGCTGATAGCCTGCATCCATGGATGCCATGAAAATCGAAGCACCGATTCCATACTGACCACCACCTCCTCCTCCTTGTGGATTTGAATACTGACCGAATTGAGAACGAGCGCCAGTATTCATGACCTAGTTAAATTGATTAATTAAATAATGTTTTACAATACACTCAACAGTTAACTTAACACTGAGAAATTAAAATCTGATTAAAACTGGAAGTGTAACTCACTTGTGACGCCTCAACATGTTGTGGGAATGTCTGATACATTCCAGGGCCAGTGTGCATCGCTTGAGAAGCTCCATACAATACTGTAGGTGGGCTGGGCACAGCTGAAATGCCTCCAAAACTATTACCCTGATGATGCTGGGACATTGAGAAAGCAAAGGGTGACGAGGACATTCCAGTCACATGGTTCGGATTCTCCATATTAGACTGTTGCTGAGGCTTGTTGACCTGTGCAACATTACAATTCGAATTTAATGAGTTAAACGCTTTAATATTTACAGTGGTAAGTAATAGGGGCAACGTACAGTATACTTATTCCATACCTGTCTAATATGCGATGCATTGGGACTCGTGCTCGATTCAGGTTTTGATATTGCACTCATTGAAGCCAGTGCAGGAGAACTTCCTGGTGCATAGCTAGTGGGTTGCGTCAAAGATGCACTGCTTATTACAAATGGACATTAGAAAAACCTAATTGGAGGCAGGAACACAAGGTGTTGCTAAAATCTGCGAAATATATACCTAAACTCTCGGCTTGAAGTGTCGGATGACTTTAGTGAATGAGAGTCATTTCCAAAACTACTATGAAAAGTACTTTCATCTGTCCCCGAAACAGCAGTTTGTTCTGCTACTGAAGGCATTGTAGGAGGCTCCCATAAAACGCTAACACCTTTTATTTTCTTGTCAAGCTCCATGGACATGGGGCTTATGGGAGATGGTAAGTGAGGAGGGTACGCTCTAGAGCCTTGACCTATTGGAAGTGGTTTTGTGGACCCATGCTGCTGTGATGATGCCATTGATTGAGGAACTTGAGAGTGGGAGTTATTATGCTGTTCATCGAAAGCGGATACGAAATCAAGATCTGCCGACCTCTCCTCTGTCACACCCTGCTTCAACACACAGCACGTTGTAATATTTAACTGCGTAACCCATACGTGCAACATTCGATAAGAAAATAAATTTGCATTTTTTTGTACCTTGCCAAAAACCTGCGCCAGATCTTTTGGAATTTCCATTGGTGCAGCAATAGATGCTTCTTTCTTGGGTTCATTTAACTTGGCATTGCCTGATGTGGTTTTAGGAGCGGAGTTAGTATTTACTGACCCCGATTTGAAATTTCGGTTCTCGAATATCATCGTTTTCAAAGGACCGCCAGAACTGTCAAGAATCGATGAAGAGTTAATAGCAGAAATGCCTTGAGAACCTCCTGAACCAGCAGAAATAGGTAGTTTTTGATCAATTGGAGGAGTATCTTTGTTTTCATTTGAAGCAGGCTGCACCGGAGTTGGTAGATTTTGTTCAGGTTTGGTGCTTGTGTTCCCAACTGCAGGCTTACTTTCCCAAGCATTTGATGACGGTCCATCTGGCAATGGATACATCAATAAATTAGAAACTAATACTAAAAATACAAAAAATATTAGCTTTTAAGTACCTTTCTGTAATGAGTTATTTGCTAACTCATTTTGCTTAGAAGCGGGATACTGCTGACTTTGTGGTGGACCTTGCTGTTGTCGCTGAAACCTTGGGGGAACTTCTTTGTTGGTTGCACTAGGGCGAGCTTCATAAGGAGGATTTCTCACTTTTCTGTCTTTACTAGATGCTTGGTTTTGCTGCTGAGTCGACGATTTGTCGTTTTTAAGACTTGAGTTAGACCCTGTCTTTTCTTTAGACACTCCTCCGCTGCCTTTCTTACTTTGCTCACTTAGCTGCTGATTTTCGCTTTCCACATTTTCACCGTCATCAGATACTCCTTTCAGTGAAGTAGAATCACTACTAACGGTGACACTAAAATAAACAAAATTAGTAATGTATACTGATAACGAACTTCACCCATGATTACTTTAACATTAAACATCGCAAGATATATAAATAACAAAACCTGGCTCACCTATCCTTTTTGCTTTTAGCCTGACTCTTTTTGCCGTCATCTTCTGTGCCACTTTCCGAACCAGTGTCGTGATCATTACGTTCAAGGTCATTAGAACTAATACTCATCAAAGGCTTAGCATCCCCACGACCTCGCTTGCTGCTTCCACCGCGATTGTAAGTAGAGGAGTATGGCTCATTTCGATGCTGCATCCCTCCTCTCTCACCTCCCCCTGTACCTCCTCTACTTCCACGACCACCAGCGTTATGGTGGCGACCGGTTCGAGGGGGCATCGTAGGAGGTGAAATATCAACTAAGTCCATTAAAGGTATAGGACCAGTGATTGAGGGCGTCCCCGAGGATTTTGCGGTTAGCTCTGCTCCCTTATCCTTATCTTCTTCCTACATTTAGGATTCCCGGGATAACAACTGGTCATCTTAGAATTAGAATTATCATCAAAGTTACCTTGCTAGAACTGTGGGACGAAAATGGAGGAGTGTCCGAGGGTGCTCCGTATCCCTGATATCCTTGTAGCCTCGTTCCACCACCACCTTTTGTCATATTACGCTTATTGCTTTGTGGTGATTTCGAGGCTTTTTTAGTAGGCTCACCTGAGCCACCCGATTCCTTGTCCTTCTTTATTCTCTCTTCATCACTCAAAGGAACCTTTGAAGCAGCCTCATCGGTAACATCCTTCTCGGTAACTTTCTCTTTCCGGATGTCGCCATCACGCTCTGATTTCGAATTCCGATGGTCGTCTCGCTCCCGCTCATAGTCATTTTTACGAGCTCTATTGTCGTAATGCTCACGTCCACCTCCTCGGCCTCTTCCTCGTGATTCCTGCCTTCCCCAACTTCCTCTGATAACAACATTGATTACAAATTTAATAAATATAATAATATAAACACATACGTATTAGAAATTAAATCATTTAGTTCATTAGGTGATTGCTTGATGCTTTGTCAACTCACCGAGGCTGATAGACACCATGACCAGATCTTTCACGTCCACCTCTAATGTTCTTAGGATTTCCACGATTATCAAGCTCACTGTCATCATTATTCCTATAGCGTTTATCACTGCTATCTCTCTCGCGTGGCCTATCGTAATCATTAGGCTTTCCATTATCTTTCTCATTCCCATCCCCAACTGGCACTTGATCCGTTGTTCCTGGAGAAGATTCTTTTACTAGCTCAGTTCGATTCCTGTCATTCCCAATGTTGCGGTTCGAGTCCATCTCAGCCTGAGATGCCCTGTTTGAAGGCCCAGTATTATCAGAAGCGTGACTTCGATTTAAAGGTCCAACATCTCGCTCAGGTGTTTTGTTATCTCTTCGATTCTCATTGGTTCCCCATCGGCCTCCTTGCCGAGGACGCTCTCCGCGATTAGTATATCCACCAACGTCTCGTCTACTGTCACTTTTGTTATGACCATATCTATCTCTTCCTTTGTCATTATCAAGGTCCTTGCTTCCTCGTTTGTCATATTCTTTTACTGGCTTTTCTTCGTGAGAGATATTCCGTTCTTCAGATGTATCGGGAATAGATTCTTCCTTGCTATGAATCAACTGTTGTGCTTTTTCGCTTAGAATAATCTCCCGTTCAGAAGAACGACTATGGTTGTCACTATTTCGATCTTTATCATCTTCTTGCGATAGATTCACACCATCGGAGTCACCTCGGAACTTCTCTCTTCCTTCTCGCTCTCTTTCTCCCCAAGCCGTAGAACGTGGTCTTTCAGAAACCTTCTCTTGCTTAGGAGCCTCTACTGTATTTTTAGGTTCTGGTTGTGATTCCTGCTATTTAAAAAAATAAAGGATAGTAGTAATTTGTAGCGTAAGTAATAAAAACCAACAATAAGTTATCCTAGAAGACTTACTTTAGGCGCCGGTAAAGTCATGTTTTCTACTTTCCTTTGTTGAATATAGACCCTCTTAGGGACCGTCCTTTCTTCAGCTTTAATAGCCTCTGGTTTAGAATTGGCCGAAGTATATTTCTTGATGTCTTCATACTCCCGGTTAGAATAGTCATCATCTTCTACTTCTTCAGCCCAAGATGAAGTAAATCCTGGCTTGGAGGTTCGGAATGCCAATTTGTTATCGTCAGACTTTTTGTAGTCAGATTTTTTATCTTTTTCCTTTGAAGAGTCAAAATCTTTTTCTTTAGAGTCATCAGAAGGAGGAGATCGTTTCATAGACTCCTTTTCAAACGGTCTGCACCAAAATTTAAGTTACTCGATTAAATATAGTTATTCTAATCTAAGTGATACATTTTGAAACCGAATATTATATATACCTAAGATCTTGATCCGAAATAGAAGAACGCTTGTCGCGGCAGCTTGTGTTACTGGACTCACTGTCTCCTCTGTTACGTTCTAAAATTCTGTACTGAGTCGGTGCTTGTCCTCTCTCTTTATCCCAATCTCTATCCCTTTGATAATCACGCTCACGTTCCTTGCCTATATATTTCCAAATAAGACAATCATGCCAATTGTATTATAGCAGTAATACAACTACTCTTTTTAGACACAGTGGGTGATTATAAAGTCGTCAAGCATAGCGCCAAAGCTAATAACTTTATCATCCCAGCAGCGAAAAGGTATGACAATAACCAAGATAAAATATTTTTTAAACGCACCTGAAGCAGAAACAGGACTCGGAGTTTTTCTTTGGTTTCCCGAAAATGTTGGTTGGGCACTATGCTGCTGTTGGCGTTGTAGCCTTGGGGGTAAATTACTGTACTGCTTATTTCCAAAGTCTTGAGGACCACGAGTGTCTAGTCGCTGCACTGGAGGACCTTTCTTCCCTCGCGGGTCGTCTTCGAATCGGGCATTTCCGCTAATCGATAAGCATATTATAAGTAAATTTTAATTAATTCCCACACGCGACCACTACAGTAACTGAATCTCACCCTCTCCAGTCCTCATCCCTCGAGTCTCGGCCTCGTCTACCACTCCTATCTTTACTGTCATAATTCGCATTGTTGTTAGATCTTCGCTTATTCCATTCGTCTTCATTGTCCAGTTCATTGTTACTCATGTGCTCCTTCGTAGGTTGGTCATATCTGTTGTGCTGCTCCCTTTCATTCGAGCTGGTCTGGCGTTCTAGTATCCTTACCGGTTTTCGGTCTGGATCAGATCGTTCCTTGTCATTTTTATGGTCTGACAGTTTCCTTCCTGGTTCCCTTTGCTGGGGCTGCTTTTCTTCCCCATCATCGTCACTAAAGCTGATGCGTTTGTTGTAGTCTACATCATCTCGAACCGAAGCCCAAGTGCCCTCCTGGTCTATCTCATCCATGCGCTTTAAGTCTTCTTGTTTCAGAATAGGCTTTACCGCAAACTGCTGCATCGGGCGTGTGGGATGAGGCGGGTGACGGCCGCGGTTGGAATCCCTAGAGTTTTCCGACGAGTCTCTCGGTCCCCCAGAAGGCGGTGGCGCCCCAGGAGGTACTTGCATTCCATAGCGTGGCATACCAGATCCAGGAGGAGGAAAGAAGCCTTGTCCAGGTGGCGGACCAGCATTTGGATACATCTACGGATGTTGTGCATAAACACCATTATCATCTCATTCTCCCATCATACCTTAATTTAGTCTACACAAATTTTCGTGAACTGATGGTGAAAACGGGCACTTACGAAAGGAGCCATTCCTCGATACTGCTGCTGCATTGGATAACCTAGAGGAGGTGGCGCAGGGCCTCCCTGGCCCAGAGACATTGGTGGCGGTGTCGGGCCCCCCAAGTTGGGACGATCTGGACCCGGATCTTTGACAGGTTGGTTTTGTGCTGGTGGACCTGGTGGTCTGCCACTCCCACGTCCTCCCCCCTGGGTCCAACTCCCTTCGGCTATGTTTCAAGATACAACAATTAAATTATTAGTGATGATTAAGTGAGTCTAATTTAAAACTTAAACTGACAAAAGCGTAGAAGAGATTGAAATGCAAATATCGCATGTCATGAATAGGACTAGGACTTACTCTGAGGCCTCAGAATCGGGCCAGGTCCGTATGTGTTGTCTTGCAACTTGTTGGAAATCTGATGACCAGGGACCTGTCCCGAAAGAAGTTGCTGGTTTGAGTTTGCTGAGGATGCTTTCGTAGGCTCTCCAGCGTCGAGACTGGGAAACTCTTGTGCAAATCTCTGAGACTGATAATTTCCTCCACTTTCCGATCCACCAACCCATCCTTTGTCCTGATACCCAAACACAATTTTCTGATCATTACTATCTATATCTAACTCGTGACTATTGAATTAGCCTTACGTGAGTATGATGACCAGGTGGGTGAGCACTGGGCATATTGGCTAATGAAGGTGGCCCAGGTGGATGTGGTGATGCCGAATTGGTCCATTTTTGCTGTTGAGAACCTGGTTGTCCTAAATTCCCTGAAGTCGGCTGCTGCTGCTGTGTGGGAGGTACAGAAGTACTACTCGTGTCGTTTGAATTTTCTGGTTTTACGATAGAAGCGCCAGCGCGTCGAGCGGGTGGGGCTTTACCCAAAGTTTGCATTCCATGTTTCTGAGTTATCTGTTTGGCCACTGGCTCAGCAGTTTTACTCTACAAAAATTAAATCAATTTGTTATTATACCTACTATTCCACTTCATTTAACCCATGAATGAATTTACTTTTGCCAGAAACAGTGGGTGGTTATAAAAGCAGTGTACTTGAATACGGAACTCTAAATTAATGTCACAAGTTAACAAATACAATCCCTTACTTTGTATAGTTTGTTAATGTCGAGTCGATCGTAGCCAGACTTGGAAGTAGTTTTCGAGGTTGTCTCCCCTTTCGTGGACGCTTGTGGCCCCAAATTCCCGGACATCCTGTCTACTCGTCACCATTTAGAAAATGTGATCTCGAAAACACCCACACGAACCCCCCGTGTTCCTGCAATCACCAGAGGTGCGTTCTTCACTATCTGCCTATTTACAAAAATCGCCTCTCCTCCAATCCTACTTCTAGTACACCTTCCAACTTACCACGGTAAGTTCGCACGGGATGACTTCAAAAAGGAATAAAAACGCAGAAATTCTTCTTCAAACTTCGTCGACCACCAATCCTCCCACGGCGACTAATGTTCCCCAACAAAAATCCTAACGCCTTCTTCAACGCCTGCAACAAAACAATTAAACAAACAACAATTACGTAAAGTTCGCGTAATACCATCTCTCAAGTAAGCCCTCCAAATTCCACCCGCCTCTTTGTTGTCTACTGACGAAGCTGACGGTCACCTCCGTCACAGTCACAAACCAAACAATCTCCTTATAGCGTCACACAAGTCACACTCAATTTATCCAACTTCAATTCACAGCTGACACGCCACTACTGTCAACGCCACTTTACTGCTTGCCGTCACCTTTCTTCGTGTGTCTCCCTTCAAGGTCACGACCAGCAAGACAAAGAGTGATGCGTCACACAAAAACTAGACGTCACGCAAAGCCTCAATGTTGGCAGTAAAGTAACGAGTTGCTGAGAGTCTGAGAAATCCCTGAGTTGACGTTTTTCGCGGAGGTGATGAGTAGAGGGTTTAAAGGGTGACACGGGGGGTGTGTTGGGGTGGGGAGAGAAGAAGGTGAGGGTGGACTTACTTGTAGTGAGTGAGGACGGAGTGTTGACGTTGACGTGGACGTGGGGTGGGTGGGGGTGGATAAAAAGAGCAGAGCGAGTGGTGGTTGCGGCAAATTCCTTCTTCTCCTTCCTCTCAATCATTGACTTCAATGGCGTGGTTGACTGTATCCATCCACCACCGCGGACTCCCATGCCACCTACCCTCACTCACTCTCATCGCTCCATCCGCCTATCCAACAACATGCGTCTCACATTCCTCCCTCAATCCCTTCGTTCATACACTTATCCCTCTTGTCCATCCTTCTGCGGTGGTCATCATTCACTGGAAACAATACACCTCATTCGTGGACATTTCCTGAAGGTGCAGCATTTCTCAGAAAGTTCAAGGGTCGACTCAGGCTTTTTATCAAAGAAAACGAATGACTGGCTCAGCTGGCGTCGTCGTCTCTGAAGCGTCTTCTCATTCAGTTGGCTGGAGTTAGTGGAGGAGATCTCGCTCTGTAAACATGCAACACGATGACTCCTTTGTGTGTAAGTGAAGATGAATCATTAAGATGGGTTTATTGGGTATTAATTATTAGAGTATTCTCGGAATGAAGATGACTTAGATGAGTGATTGTAGTGTGTGATTTATGTATGCAGGAGGGGAAGGTGAGACGGAAGGAGGTGTGTGCCACGTCCTCTGTGCAAGTCCAGCCAACCACCACGTCTCTCACACTCCGTCATCGGGTTGTTGTTGCTGGACAAGAGTTCCTCAATGAGGAGGAAGTCTGGAGTCTCACTTTCCCCGGAGACTTCCACTTCACCCCGGCTCTCCACCTGTCTCCTTTCCTTCCTCATCTGTCAATGGATGGATTTGCATGAAAATCAGGCGAAGATGAAAACAAGTCATCAAGTGTTGACAATGATGTTTATTGGGGAAGGTGTGGGAATCTCAGTGATAGGCCCAGAGAGACGGACTACGGAGACGGAGCTGAAGAGATGCAGTTTGAGTATTTTAAACGAGTAGGTAAGTATGAAGAGGAGGAGGAGATAGGTGAGCGTAATAGTGACATTGTAATACGGCATGTGTAGTTTGGCTCTCTGGTTGTAGATTGTAGATGTACTTGTTCGTGTACGTGAGAATGTTGTTGGTGCAACACCACCGTCCTGTGTTATGATAGTGTGCGTTCCCATTCACCACCGACACATAATGGGCTGGTGAACGAAGATCTCCGAGCCAAGACAGAATGAGAGATACTCACTCACACTGGGAGAACATTAGACGAGGGCACTCTCACTGTTAACTACGAAATTCACCTCAATAATAAAAGAGACATGAAGTCCATTCATTCTCGTGGGTAAACACATCATGAACATCGCAGGGCTCAGGTCAGCAAGGGTCAGCAACTGAAGTGTTCTATGCAAGACGCTCTGTGCAAAGCACCGTCGTCCCCAAGTGCCCCTTAATGCGATCTTCTTGTGTGGGAGACCCTCCTCCATCCTTCCATGTGTCCTTCATCTAAAGTAAGTCGTCTGAAATTATGATTAGGTGAAATTAGGTTTAAGGGATGGTAATAACTGAATTGGTTTTGAATTGCAGACATGAATGGCTTTGTGACGGGAAGGACAGAGAGTCTCCCTGCAGACAGTTCGGGAATCGTCAACATGTCGTCCCCCAGCGGCTCCTCCGACTCCTCCTCCTCCGCCAAAGTACAAAGGCCTCCTCCTCCCTACAAGGGAATCCCATCCTTGGGAAAACCCGCTGCAATGCACGCCAACTCCCTTCAAGAACCCCGACCCACAACCAACGCGGACATCTTCCTCAGCCAATTTCAAGCCCAGATGTCCCAAATGAAGTCCGCCATGGACGCGGTACAGAATGAAATTCTCCTCCACACCAGCAAAGTTGGCGGTAGGGGAGGAGGTGGGGGCAGTCGCCGTGGAAGGACGAAGGTCCCTGGAAGTCTCCCGGCTAGTGTTCGCTATCATTCGCAGATTTCTACGTCAAATGGACTGAAGTTGAAAATCAAGAAGTCTCCGAAACCGAATAAAAAGAAAGCCGGGCGTGGGAAGAAAGGACGAGGAAAGAGAAAGAAGGACGATGAAGATGATGAAGACATGTCAGATGGGGACGTGGCTCACGTGAACAGTACAAAGGGGGGAGGGGACATGCGGGTGGAAAATCATGATGAAAGTGCCGTCCTCGGACCACCTTGTGGGTGGGGGGACTCTCTGCCTGAAGACATACTCTCCAAGATATTCTCGCACGCAGTCAGAGTTGAAGACGGATGTATTCCCCTTCTGGTTCGATTGTCCAAAGTGAGTCGATTGTGGTGGCGGACAGCGTCAAGACCAGAGTTGTGGACGTCGGTCGACCTCTCTTCTTCTAGGGTTAAGGATAAGTTTAAGATAGAAAGGAACCTCGTCTATTTTCTCGAGCACCGTTTTTCTCATGTGAAACACTTGAATTTAGGTAAGTTATTTGCTGTTTATCCAACAACCGATCTTGCATTCTTCCAGGGTATCAATAATAAACTGAATCCTGTTTTAGGTGGGTGGTCATCGGCCATCACTAACTTTTCGATAGACGTCCTAGTTCGTTGCTGCAAAGATCTGGAGAGTCTAGGGCTTTCGTCGTGTCAAAAGTTGACGTCTCAAAATTTAAAAACGATAACTGAGTCATTGGAGAACCTCAAGAAGCTTGATCTCTCGTCTATTTCCGTTAGTGAATACTTAAGTCTGTAATAGATTGAATGAAGTTATTATAAAGCTATAACATCTCGAAACTATTGTAGACAACGTACAACACGAAAACGGCCGTCTCTCCAACTGCGATAACAGAGGCTGCTGAGGAGTTAGGAGCAAGACTTACACATATCTCCCTTGCGAACAATTGTTTAGCTAACTGTCCCCAGATGGTTACATCACTTGCGGTAATCTTTAATTATTCTTATTTCGAATCAGCTGAAGGCGTTAGACGCACAACTAATTTTGCTAATTGTGTGTAAAGGACTACTGTCCAAGCTTAGAGGCACTTGATTTATCAAATGTCACATCACCTCGAAGAGATTCTATAGTCATTAACGTAGAGCATTTACAGCAAGGCTGTCAGAAGCTCAGAATCTTACGTCTCACCAATTCTGACTTCATTCTTAGTGAAACGTCCCTGAAGGAGCAGGTAACTTTATGTTCATTGTATCCATTTATTGACATTTTAGTGTAACATGGAACAGGATGAGCATACTAATGGTGTTATGTATTGTGTAGGTATCCTCACCAGGGTTTCCAAACTTAGAAGAATTGAGTATAGCCGTTGATCCTAAGCGAAATCAGGTATCCATCCTGCCTGTTGATATTTCACTTTTCCCAGGTTCTGGGAATCATCAAACTTATGTGATTTCATCGTGACTCATTTTAATTAATCTGAAGGGAATGGATGAGAGCGACCTCGAGAGAATCGTGAAAGGTGGCAATAAGCTCCGACTTCTCGACGTGCGAGGATGTTCGAGAATCGGCGATTCAGGTTTGGTGAGAATTCCTGCATGGGACTTGGAGCATTTATACCTGTCAGGTAATTGAATCAGTGGTTTTCTTAATTTTTTTCTCAGTCTCTCCGAATTCCCGTAGTCGTTTACTAAACCTCACATATTTTCTAAATAGGATGCTTTGCAACCAAGTCCAGCAATGATGGCTTGGAGTTGGTTGCTCGAAAGTGGAGGCATAGTTTCAAGGAAATTGACTTTTCCTGGACTCCAGGTGAAGACACAATCAATTCTGCTATCAAGGCTTTAGCTGAATCAGACGACGACAATGAAACACTTCCTCTGAAGTTCCTGGACTTATGTGGCTCTTCAGTGTCCTTCGACAGTGTAAAAGTTGCTTTGAAGACTTGCGTGCATTTAGAACGACTCAATCTGACCTCTTGTCGAGCTTTGCCTCGAGGAATCAAAAGAAATTATCAATCGGGTCATGAAGTTGCAGCATTAAGAGAACAAGTTCTGAGTGGAAAATTCGATGACCATCCAGATGATTAAGAGAAAACATAAGACACAGCGATATTTTTATCGTGAAATAATTAAGTAATACACACTTGTCGATTCTGCTGATTTAAACTAATTCGAGTGCATTTGATGATACTCTTTGTGGGACTTGATGATAGTGTCTTGCACTGTTTTCAACAAAGCAGAAATGTTACAAACTGGTCATTTCTAAGTTTGAGATGAGTTTATCTTGGTGCATGCCTTTAACTAGTGTAATACTATTATTATATTATAACTGAATTGACGTCATGTAACTGACAATTATATATGTATGTGTAAGCTTAAACAGAAACAAAACTCCTAATTCCTAACCAATCGAAAACGAAATTTTTGCCTTAAAAATCAGTGCAAAATATAGTTGGTTACATAACCATAACGTAAAACACGACCAAACAAAGGTTTACGAACTAAGATATTTAGCAACCAAACCAAATAATACTGCTCTTTATGTAATCTACGTAGACATTCACCGTAGTACCCTTAAATAATTATTATTATTATGATTGTTTTGTAGTTTAGTGTTTGAAACATCTCATCACTTGTGTATTTTTGAAGACAAGTTCAGTTTATCTCCTATTTTATGCAATACAAACAAAACGTACGAATCATCAGAAAGCTGTGGTTCACCTCTGCCAGTGATATCCAAACTTTTAAATATTAACAACTGTGTTGTTGTTGCTCATTTATTGTTTTACGGTGTAGCTAATATTCTAATAGCGTTTTCAGTGTATGTTAGCTTTGTACAAGGGGTGTCATCGAACACTGCTCCATCATATTTTCGTCCCGAATGGCTTTCAAAAAACCATGTTGCAATATCATTCATGAGACATGCTTAATAAATATTGTTTTCTTATCTCGAGATATGATGTTTTCTTAAAACACTTGAATCGAAAACAACGGAGTATGGAGAAAACTTCTTAGATTTATTACGAGAATGAAACATTTTATTCAGTAGAATAATTTTGTTAAATCAGCTACCTCTAAGGCATACAAACCAGCACAAATGACACTATCTAGACCAGTTATACACTATACACAGAAGCCCTGCTCCTTCGTTGTGGAGGTGTTGAGCCTCTAAATACCACAATACGTCCTCACATTTCACGGAATACTCCAATTTACTTCGTAAAATTGCTAATGATAGATTATTACCTATCACAATCCGTCATTCGCAATGATTTCCTAACTAAAATTTCTTTTCTTTTGTATTTAAAAGTAAAAAAGGTAACCTAATTTTTAAACGGTAGTATCCATTTGTTATTTTTGTTGTAAATACATTTACACGTTTACAGGTGGGCTCATCAACGTGAAAAAGCATGTCAACCATTGTTTTAAATTGAGTAATATTTAGCTACCTTCTGAAATAGAAGGGCGTTACAGAAGCCCGAATTGTTTTGAGCATCATGAAAACAATGATCTCGTTATAGTAAGTCATACCGTACATAACATTAATCCGAGACAACTTGAGATCTTACATGCATCACGATTACGCGAAGATGTACAATGTATTAAACCGATTACTTACAAAACCACCCTAAGATAAGTGGCAAAGTCATTAGCGGTCTCAACTAGAAAGACAATATGCCAAGCAAGTTGGGCCAAGAAGATAGATTTGTGAATCACTTAAGTGACAAGATGTTGGTTCTAAAGGAATCACTTAGTTATTTCACTAATTAGACTGCTTCACTCCTCAATTCTAAATTTAAATATGACTCAAAAATACAGAGCTAATAATACGGAACATTAGTACTTCTAAAGCTTAAAAAATTCCTTCGTCATCGATCAGCGTCTCTGTTGTGAGATTCCCTCTTTTTAACTCTTAATGGACGACCGGATGAAGTACCCCGACGAGCCTCATTGCAATGATCTCTATGTACTGTCCAATCATCCTTCTGGCACAAACGGGAACAGTATCGAGCACCCTGTGTTTGAAAGAAACAATGTGAAAGTTATTAGCGTGAGCTGAAAATTGTAGTTGACAGTGAGGGTGGAGGATTCAAAAAGTAAACTTTAAAATATCCTCACCTGACAACGACCGCACATAGCAAACTCTCGAGGTTCAGCCTCAATCGCTGTGCATGGTGCATAATGGCATTCGAAGAAATAGAACGACGGGGAATCTCGGGATATCAGTTCGCCTTCCGTTGTGTAGTAGGCTCGAGTACAAGGGGCACTTCCAGCATTTCGTTGCTATAATATAGAGTAACAAAATGAACGACTGTTTTACCCGAGAGAGTTCCATAGCATTGTTACTTACTTCTTCAGTCTCATTGGCTAACAGTTGAGTTATAGCTTTCCAGTATAACGAATTTTCACCGAGTCTTCTATCTTGCTTATCCTCCCGAATTCCTTCTTCGTTTTCACTTTCCATTTCTTCGTCGTCGTTATTTGCATGACGCAATACTCTTCTACGTCCTTCCCAAAAATGACGATCGGCACATCTTAATTGCAATATTCTATCTTGTTCTAGTCTTGAAATCCATTTAGGGACTAAGGTCAAGTTGTCCATTCGATTATCCATTGTTATTCCATTAAGATGGCGAACTGTAAAGCCAGGATCAATAGGCCCGTTTCTATTTTCCCTGCATTAACCAATTGCAACATCTTTTAATATTAGGTGGAAACGAAACGACAATAAATTGATTCCTATTCTTTATGAGGCTCAAGTAGTTTTACAGAACTAACCATAATATATTCTGCAGTGGTACTGGAGCAGCTCCTGGAGTTTTAGGATGACCCATGGCTAACACTTTAAGACCATCTCCATTCCTGTCGATTTCCAGACGAGCGTCGAATTTGTAATTGTGGATGTACTTTATATCTATTTCGTCTATGAGTGCATACTTGGTCTGCAAGATGAAACAAATTAGCACCGCATGTTACATTTTAAGC
>JAQGAC010000945.1:0-17207 GCA_034696585.1 Isotomurus maculatus
GCCTTCAATTCCGCCCTATTATAAATATCCAAAATTTAAATTCATACAGTCTCATCTAATTCCATGCATACTGACAATTAAATAAAACTCACTCTCGCCGCAGGGCAGCGGCTCCTTCCAAGTAGGAATCAAGGAAGTCCGACATGTGCGGATTATGAGCAGCCAATTTGGAAGCCTTCTTCAATACCTCCGCGAATTCAGCAGCCATTTTTACCGCAGAATCCTCAACAGTAGCGTTGCGAGTTTGTGCTTCTGAAAAACCCTGGCTCTCTGTTTCCTGCTCAGAGACAACAGACTCCGAGGAAATTGTGGTGGCAGCGGCCATCGTTGAGGTCGTCGATGGCCTCACCGTCGTTTGGTAAGAATAGCTTCCTCTGATGGAAAGTCTGAAGCGACGCCCATACGTAAAATTTCCACGGAGGAAAAGATCCAAAGCTTTTGCTGCAGGTTGAGCCATCGTCTCGTTGACACGTCCAATCAGCGAGCTAATCGGAATCAGCTCCATTTGATAAGCCAATCCCACAGGGTCATAAAATAAGCTGGATATCCACGGCTCCAAAACTTCCATCCTTTCTTTCGCCTGAAGTTGAGGGAACGTCGTCAACTTTGGATCCTTGTGACCTCCAACGGCAGAATAGATCATTTTTTCCATAAATTTAGGAATGTCGCTGATTTGCTCAACGACACTTGAGGTCTCATTTGCATTCTCGTAGGCTGCCCGAATGTCGTCGCTGATCAGAGTTCCCTGAAGGATTCCTCCCAGGAATCCCGAAGACACGACGTGAGTTCCCCAGCGTTCGAAAAAGCCTCTCCACTCCTTCTCGGAGCTTCGGTTAGTCGAATTCAAAGGCGTGAGAAGTCTGACGCTGTCTTTGAACTCCTCACTCAGCTCCGTCCTCTCGTCCAGCTGCATTTTGTGAGTTCGAAATTCACGAACGAATGAAAACGCAGGGACGTCGTCTGCCGACGGCTTAACGTTGAATCCGAGACGAAGGTGACCGTCGAATGTGGAGACGTTGAATGCGTCTTTGTTGGGGTAGTCGAGGAAAGTCTGTCTTTGGACTACCGACTGCTCGAGGGAATCTGCGGAATGGGTGTGTTCGTGGTGCTGAGTGTGCGGAAGCTGATGGCAAGATAAGAAGGTCGGGAGGAGATATCCAATGCTGGAATACCCCCACGTGTTCATCTCTGCAGGAGCAAAGGGAATTGAAGTTGACGGCAAGACTTCATCTGTGAGGAGATTGTAACCATGTCCAACTGTGAGCGACTGGTTGAATGGAGGCATCGTGAGGTTGAGAGCTTCTTGGAGGAAACTCACGACGTCGCTGTTGATGAGGACAGGAAGGGAGATGAACAGTTTGGCTTTATTCTGTCGTGTGGAAGGGAGGTCGCCAAATTGTGTGATATTTGAGGATTGGAGGAATGCCTGCAGAGTTGGAACGGTGGTCGTAATCCGTCTCTTCAAGTTGACGTCTGTGAGACTCTCGTAGGTCGCCTGGAGGGCAGCGTTGACTTCATTCTCGTCGATTTCTCCCATTCCACTTCGGACGATGGAGCGTGTAAAGTTGTCGACGTCTTTTGAATCAGGAGCGATGGTAAAAGGAACGCGTAAAGCTTTAACGGTGTCGTCTCCGTTGGAATTCAAACGGAGGGCAGCGAAGGCTTCAACGACGCTCTTCTCATTGGAACCTCCGTTGCTCTCAGCCAGATTGGCGACAGCTTCGAAGACGTTTGTGGGATAAAATTGGCGATTAGGAAGTCTGTAGGTTCCATCTGCATTTAAAGTGAGTCCGTAGTCCTCGCCTTTGTTTTCACCCACAAGAGTGACGATGTTTGGAGAAATACCGTCGACGTGTTCGATTGCTGTGGCCCTGAAACTTTCCAGCTTCCTTCTGGGAGATCGCTGAGCGGATTTGGTTTCTGCCATCAGCCGAGTGAAGAGGAGAATGTTGATGTCTGGAATTTCATCTCCGTATACTGATTTTTCAACGTCTGCAATTCTCGACAGCATCGCAACGTAGCGAGATTCATTTCCTTTGAATTGGGAAGGAGCGTCGTCGAATTGGGAGACAATGAGGACTGCAGTGGGCAGTTGCGAGTTGAGACCTTCGGGGTGAGCGAGGTAAGTCTTCAAGGAGGCCTGCACGTAGGCGTCGTCCTCAGGATGTCTGTCATCAGTTACTCCGTCGATGTCCACAATCTTCAGGAAGGAATCCGAATCTCCCGGAATCGGAACGACATATTCGGTTATCACCGAATTAACGGCAGATGAATTGGAGGAATCAGTTTCTGATGGTTTTGGAGGAGTAAAACTTCCCAGCAACATTCGCACCTGAAAAATTCAATGGCAACCGTTTTAGAATCAGTCGACAGTTCGTCGGATGTCGGATTGTTTACGGTAGATGAGACTCCGGATCCAAATCGTCCAAAGACGAGGATACTCGCATTTCTGCCCTCTCCTCGTGCTAATTTATTAATCAGACCAAGAAATTAATCAATTGCGCAATGTGTTCACACACTACAACACTGCTACACCAAACTGCTTAAGTACCTGTGAGTGTGAGACTCAAGACGATGAGATACGCTGCCAGCGTTGCTTTAGAACAAAACATTTTCCACAGAGAGTTGGAATCCACACTCCTCTGGGTGACTTTGGTCGATAACTGCACAACCAAATAAAACTTAACTTAGCAGACTAAATTCTCATCCTTAATGATAAATGAATCAAGTTCCTTGTTCATTCAGCCATCACTTACATTTGGTGCATATAGTAAATTCCACCAATTACAGCTACACGTAACCTTCATGGACATTAATTAATTCCTAATCAGTGAAGGAGCTTACTCAATGTGAGAGTATACAAATGTTCTTGTTCGGACTTCTTAACTGCCGACCTAAAGCAACTTTCCTTGTGACCTTTCACCCAATAAATGACCAACGTCACTGTGTAGAGATGTGATGTGAGATCACTTGCAAATCTTCTATACTCACTCCAATGTTTTGGGAGTTCTGACCTTCCCTCATGAATCCAATCTGAAAATGGGATCAAAAAGCTCCTCTACGAGTTCTTGCAGATTATGTTATTAAATAGTTTAACACATAAAAACATTCATACACGTTGAACACATTTCCTCCATGAATTAACTGAGGGTTCGCAGGAACGAGACAAAAACTTACGAGGAGGACGCGAAGATTCGCATGGAGAAGCTGGAAAATGAACGACAGATTCAGATGCAAAAGCAGCTGAGACTGGATGAATTCGCAAAGAAGAGAAGAGAAGATCGACAAAGGCGTCGAGAAGAGTTGCTCTACAATTTCAAAAGCAGATGGATTTGCTGGAGCAACAGCGTCCTCAACAATTGGTGGAAGTTGAAAGGAAAATAAATGAAACCAATTTAGCACTGCAGGAAATGCTGCGAAAATATAAGGAAACGAGAGAGCGAATAAATTGAGCGAATTTGGTTTGAACTATTTTGTCCATTATAGGTTTTAAGTCAAAATCATCTAAAATAGCTCACGTACAAAAAACCTGACAAGCTGTGTAAGCTATTCAGGAGTATAAAAATGTATTGGCTGATTATGGTCCGCAGCCTACCAAGCAATCCAGTTACGAAATTAGAACGCAGTCCCGCATCGTCATCACTGCTGACAACCTGGAGTGAATCCTTCCAAGGAATCTCAAAAACATCTATTTTTTCGTCTTACTTCTTTTCAACGCGCAAAAGTTACGCTATTTCCCCTAAACTGCTTTTTTGAAGGTCGAATCATGAAACAATTCCTGCCACAAAGTTGCAGCTACCTTCGAGGAACCGTCACAACTACAAGTCTGGTGACAAGGACTAATTCCAGCAGAAATAAATCGTAAGTTTACAGGCAAAAAACAGACTCCAAGGAGGATTTCTCTAACAAACTTCAATTCTGTTTCCCACAGTTTGTGGGATCTTCCGGAGAATGTGCAGCGAAGACTCCTCGTCCTGTGCGCCTCTGGGGACGAAGGACTCGCCACTCTCCTCAACCTGCGGCTGACTTGTCGGTGGACGAAGAATCTGGTGGACGAGACTCCCCCAAACCTCCAAGCGACTCTCTTCTCCTCAGCCATCGTTCGTCTCGACTTCAGCAACTTCAAAACGTTCACAGACTCGCTTCCAAAACTCCCTCTGGTCACTTCACTTTCCATCAGCCACTTTGAATTCAAAACTGCTCCTGGTTCTACTGAACGTCTCTATGAATTCTGGAAAGATCGGCTGCTGTTCCTGAAAGTTTTTTACTTGAAGATGCCTGTCGCAGATACGAACTTCAGTCGCCTCCTCTCCCTTCCAACACTCAAGGCTTTGGAATGCCACACACTTCGTTGGAAAGAACCGTACAGTCCCTTCAACAGCCTCAGAATGGGCCACATTCCTTCCTTCACTCGTAGCAGCGTCACTTCACTAATCATTCGAAATCTCCGCGTGTCTCCCACCGAAAGATTGAAGTTCAACTTGGAACTGTCGGCCATCCCAGCGCTAAAGGACATTCACTTGTGGCCTGAGACTCCAAACGAGTTGTTCACCTTGGCTCGTCTTGTCCACCAGAGAAAAAACGACGCGTCGTTTTCCTTGTCTCTGTCACTGGATGAGTTCAGATTCTCTCTACGCAGAAGACACAGCACTGAGTGGGATTTCATGAGGATGTTCGCGGATACTGTGACATCGTCGCTGTCGAAAATTGTCCTCAAAGATTTTCCTGGCGATCTGCTCGACTTGCTTTTCGTTCCAGAAGAATCTCCAGTTGCTTCTGAATTCCTCAGGAGAGTTGAATCCATCAAAGGAAGCATGGCCATGGAGTTGTTCTTCTTGAGGCCAATTACATTCGATGTACTTCCAGCGATCAAAAGCCTCGATGGATTTTGTTTCTCAATGGTAAAACTGGAATTCCCGCCAACACTGGAAACCCTGATGATCGACTCGTATGAAAGTACTTTGATGCTGCAACGAATCAGACGAGACCAAACTCCAATCCTCTCAGCGTTTCCACCGTCTCTCAAGAATCTCACCGTCTCTGCAGAAAGTTTGACTGCAGAAGAATACCCGCTGTTCATGTCAACTTTAGCTGCGGAATGTCCGTCGCTGGAACTGCTGGACATCTCCCGCATTCCTGAAGTCGTCGACCTCAAAGGTCACAAGTCTGGAGAAGGCGACGGAGATGGAAATCATCCGTTTCAAAGAATGCGGCGTAAGTTACTGTTGGATTTCTATTCAAATGGTTTTAACCAACTCAAAATTTCAATTGTGTTTTTTGAAGATCTCAAGTTCTTGCGAATGCTGATGGATTGTCGACGCAGAGACGATCCTCAGTTGCTGGCTCCTTTTTTCGAACTGCTCGCGAGTCTCTCGCTGGAAGTTTTGGTTGTCGAAACAAATCGAGAGCTACGCTTCCGTGAGCAACACAGACCAGTGAGAGAATGCTAACCAGCCTTTTAGCAAACAAGAAACCCGGTTGTATGTTTTTATAACTTTGTGCAGATGCTTCTTAATGTTGCGGGCATCCTGTCCAGCGGAATCATCTCGCAATCCCTCCTCACCGTCAAAATCACAGGAATCAGCGATTGGAAAAGCAAACTGGTTGTTTTAGAATCCGAAGATTTGGAAAAACTACGGGAGATCGTCCGTGGGAATCGAGAGACGAGGGAAGTCAGAGGAAGTCTCCCTCGAAGACGCCTCCAATATTTGGACATCGACGGTGATGACCTCCGCAATTGGCTGCACGTCAGTGAAGATCGAAATTCATTAAGGAAACCAGTTCAAGTTGAATGATAAGCATTCATGTGTTCAATCAGTAATTGCTAAAGAATCCACAAACCCATTGAAAACTACAGAGAGAGAATCAGATAAAACAAAACAAATCTCAATGGAATTTCCTCCTTTGCATTGTCACCTCACGAATGCTCGTCAACAATGAAAATAAAACTGTGCACAACTCTAGCGAGTCAATTTTGGCTCATAAAATTAGTTTGATTTACAGCGTGTCCCTATCTTTATAACTACACCTCTCCTTACATTCGATTTGAACAGCAGACTCATCAAAGACAACACGATTTGCCTATTCACGTTGACATAGGCTTTCCCACACAACCAAACCATGTCGAAATTCGACTGAATATCCTACCGCAAGCCTTCGAAGAAATCCTTCATTTACAAAGTTGGAACACAGTCTCTGATCACTGCTGACAACCTGGAGTGAATCCTACCAATAAATCTCAAAAGCCTCTTCGACTCTCCGCCTCATTCTTCTTTTCAACACGCCGAAATAACGCTCACTGCTCAGACTGTTTTGTGAAGGTCGAATCATGAAGCAGTTCTTCCCACAAAGTTGCAGTTACCTTCGAGGAACCGTCGCAAACACAAGTCTGCCTACAGCGACCAACTTCACCAGAAACAAATGGTAAGTTTGCAGGAAACAAGCGAATTCCAATAAGAAGGTCCCCAACAAACTTCAATTCTTATTCCCACAGTTTGTGGGATCTTCCGGAGAATGTCCAGCGACGCCTCCTCGTCTTGTGCGCCTCTGGGGACGAAGGACTCGCCACTCTCCTCAACCTGCGGCTGACTTGTCGGTGGACGAAGAATCTGGTGGACGAGACTCCCCCAAACCTCCAAGCGACCCTCTTCTCCTCAGCCATCGTTCGTCTCAACTGCAACAACGTCGAAGAGTTCACAGCGTCGCTTCCACAACGCCCAATGGTCACCTCACTTTCCATCAGCAAACTTCACTGCCACTGCGGAACAGTTTCTCGGACTTCAGAACGTCTCTACGAATTCCGGAAGGATCGGCTTCTCTTCCTGAAGACGCACACGTTGAAGATGCCAGTCGAAGATGCAAATCTCAGTCGCCTCCTCTCCCTTCCAACACTCAAGGCTTTGGAGTGCCACACACTTCAATGGGAAGAACCGTACAGTCCCTTCAATAGCCTCAGCATGGGACACATCCCGTCCTTCACTCGTAGCAGCGTCACTTCCCTCACAATTCAAAATCTCGTCACGTCTCCCACCGAAAGATTGAAGTTTTACTTGGAACTGCTGGCCGTCCCAGCGCTGAAGGACATTCACTTGTGTCCTGAAACTCCAAACGATTTGTTCATCTTGGCTCGTCTTGTCCACCAGCGAAAAAATGAAACATCGTTCTCACTGACTTTGTCACTGGAAAAGTTCAGACTCAGTATTCCCAATGTTGACAGCGCTGAATGGGAACATATGCGGATGTTCGCGGACACTGTGACATCGTCTTTATCAAAAATTATCCTCCAAGACGTTCCAGGCGCTCTGCTCAACTTGGTTTTGATTCCGGAGGAATCTCCTGCTGCCTCCGACTTCTTCAGGAGAGTTGAATCACTCAGTGGAGTTGTAGCGTTAGTCCACTCGAGTACCTTAGATGCCTTCACAGCGATCAAAAGTGTTGACGGACTTTTCCTCCCAATGGAAACTCAGGAATTACCCCGAACACTGGAAACTCTGAAGATAAAAGATTTCGAAAGTGTTACTCTGATGTTGATGTTGATGCGTAGCAGGCTTTCCACCATCTCTCCGTTTCCACCGTCTCTCAGGAGTCTCATCGTCTCTGCAGATCTTTTCACTCCTGAAGATTACCCGTTGTTCGTGTCTACTTTAGCTGCAAAGTGCCCGTCGCTGGAGCTGCTGGACATCTCCCGCATTCCTGCAGTCGTCGACCTCAAAGGTCACAAGTCTGGAGAAGGCGACGGAGATGGAAATCATCCGTTTCAAAGGATGCGGCGTAAGTTATTGTTGAAACAAACCTGTTCAGAGCGTTCCAAGTCGTAATTTGAATTCTTCGGTTGTTGAAGATCTCAAGTTCCTTCGAATACACAAACATTCCACACCCGCCGAACAATCTGAGTTGATTCTTCCTTTGGTCGCACTGCTTGCAAGTCTCCAGCTCGAAGTTTTGATTCTCGACACAAATCCAGGGATAAACTTCCTTGAGGAAAGACCAGTGAGAATCTAACTAGTCTGTAGTAAGTAATCGTCTAGTGGCTTCTAGTAAATAAGTTTCTATTGGTTGAGCAGACGAGGGAAGTGAGAGAAAGTCTCCCACGAAAACGCCTGGAAGATTTTGAAATCCACTCTGGTGATCTCCGCACTTGGCTACACGTCAGTCAAAATCGAAATGAGGTTTTGAGAGTCGTTCGGGTGGAATGAATAGCTCAGATAGTAAATCAACAATTGAGAATCCAGAAATCAAAATATTTCAAAAATACACCAGATTATTTTGAATCATTTTTATTCGTCTACTAATAAATCAGATTCTAGTAGTTTGGTTCATCTACATTTCTGTCGTCTAAAAAATCATCTACCAGTTTTTTTTGCCCACGAATATTGATGCATTTTCCTTCAGGTCAGATGCGTCGTTTGTACTTCAAATTGCCTTGGAGGTGAAGATCCAAAGCTGTGGCTGCTGATTGGGCCATCGTCTCGTTGACACGTCCAATCAGGGAGCTCATCGGAATCAGCTCCATTTGATAATCTAAGGCCTCTGGAAGATGAGATAAGCTGGACTCCCACTCATCCACAAATCCGTTCCTTTCTGCTTCCGGATGGAAATGATAATAAGTCAGCATGGAATTGTAATTGCCGTCTGGAGGGTCTGAGTAGAAAGTGACTCCTTTTCCATACTCGTCCACTCGAGTGAAGTTGAAGATTCGTACGAGATCACTTCGAGTTTCGTTTGGATTCTCGTAGGCTGCTGGGATGTCGCTGCCGATGCGAGTTGCTTGAATGTGTCCTCCCAGGAATCCCGAAGACACGACGTGGGTTCCCCAGCGTTTGAAGAAGCTTCTCCACAACTTCTCAGAGTTTCGATTGGTTGGGTCGAACGGAGTGAGAAAGCTCACGTGGTCTTTGAACTCCTCACTCAGCTCCGCCTTCTCGTTCAGCTGCATTTTGTGAGTTCGAAATTCCTTAACGGCTGACAACCTGTGGACGTCGGTCGGCCTAACGTTGAATCCCAGAAGACGCTGTTCTTTGAAGTTGGAAATGTTGAGGGCGTCTTTGTTGGGGTATTTGAGATACGCCTGTCTTTGGACTATCGACTGCTCAAGAGTGTCTGCGAAATGGATGTAAAACTGAACCTGATTGTATGGAAGCTGGAGGCAGGAGACGAAGGTCGGGAGGAGGTGTCCCCAGCTGGAATACTCCCAACTGTCCATCGCTGCAGAAGCGAAAGGAACTGACGCGGCAGTCAAGACTTCGTCTGTGAGGAAATCGTAGCCTCGTCCAACAGCCAGCGACTCGATGAACAAAGGCGCCGTCAGGTTGAGTGCTTCTCGGAGGAAACTCACGACGTCTTCGTTGACGGCCATCGGAAGGGAGTGGAACAGTTTGGAGCTGTCGAGTCGAGTGGACGGGAGGTCGCTGAGTCGCCTGATGTTTACAGATTGGAAGAAACGCTGCAGTCTGGGGACGCTGGAGGCAATGCGTCTCTTTAAACTGGCGTCTGTGAGACTCCCGTAGGTCGCCTGGAGGGCAGCGTTGACTTCATTCTCGTCGATGTTTCCCATTCCACTTCGGAGGATGGAGCGCGTGAAGAAGTCGACATCTGTGGAATGAGGAGCGACGGTGAAAGGAACGCGAGTGGGTGCGATTGGATAAATTCTGTTTGGATTAAAACGAAGGGCAGTGAAGATTCGGACCAAATCTTTGTTCCCTGAGGAGCCTCCTTCGTCGGGGAGATTGGCGACAGCTTCGAAGACGTTGGCTGGATAATATTGACCGTTTGGAAGTCTGAAGGTTCCGTCTTCGTTCAGCGTCAATCCGAAACCATCGCCTTTGTTTTCACCTATGAGAGTGGCGATATTCGGGGAAATACCCGGGACATAAAAAGTTGCTGCTGATTTTAAACTCTCCAACTTTTTCTTCGGGGATCGCTGAGTTGATTTCCCTGCCTTCATCAGCCGAGTGAAGAGGAGAATGTTGACGTCCAGAATTTCATTTTCGTAAACCGACTTCTCCACGTCTGCAATTCTCCTGAGCATTTCAACGTAGGAGGATTGAGGGTCGTTGTACCGGAAGTCGTCGAATGGAGAGACGACGAGGACAGCCGTGGGCTTTTGTGAGTTGAGTCCCTCGGGGTGAGTGAGGAAAGTCTTCAGGGAGGCTTGCACGAAGGCGTCCTCCTCAGGAGAATCCGTCACCCCCTCAACCTCCACAATCCTCAGGAAAGAACCGAATTCACCCGGAATCGGAACGACAAATTCGGTGATCACCGATTTAAAGGCAGACGAATTGGAGGAGTCACTTTCAGTTGTTTCTAGTGGAGTAGAAATTCCCAGCAACATTCGCACCTGAAAATCACTTGGAATCAATTCCACAAGCTTTTGAAAATGAACATTCGAATTGTCGGTTTACTTACGGTGGAAGAGACTTCGGATCCACTTCGCCCGAAGACGAGGATACTCGCGTTTCTGCCCTCAACACCTGCGATTAATCAGATTGAGAAATATTCGAATTTCGTATTATGAAACACCGAAAAAGAAAATTTATTTAACTGTACCTGAGGCAAGTGTGAGACTTAAAACGATGGCCAACGCTGCCAGCGTGGCTTTCTTGTTGGGAAACATTTTCCACAGTTGAAATTCAGTCTGATGGGACAGAATTAAAGCCAAAGGAGCCCAAATGCGACTTCTCATGGAACTGACATCTTTCGAAAGCTTCAGCTTTGCTTAAATAGTCTCCCAAGTCAGGCCAAGTCTCTCGCCCATCCGAATATCACGTGGAGGAGTTCCAAGAAAACAACGCAATCTTCGTGGACGTTGATTCCCAATTCCATCGCTGTACGAAGAAACTATCCGCGTCCACGTGTAGTCGGAGTGAAGACATTTCTACAAACTGACTAACGACAGCTCAACAACATATTTTTTCTAGAATTTCGTGGTAAATATATTTTTTATTCTCATCTTTCGTACAGCCTGTCTGTCCTAATTCTGCATGTGTTTTTCTCCA
The DNA here is from genome assembly GCA_034696585.1 of Isotomurus maculatus. NCBI lineage: Eukaryota > Metazoa > Arthropoda > Collembola > Entomobryomorpha > Isotomidae > Isotomurus > Isotomurus maculatus. Next base: position 10,995 of record JAQGAC010000945.1, read on the forward strand.
ATTTGTTAGCAGTTACGAAAACAGAACTTAATCTCTTTCCAGCACAAAAAGTGTGGCTGGTGGTGAGATCACTTTTTCATACTTGCGACAGTCCAGTCTTCCCTCTGACCTTCCTCAACGTTGGCGAGTGATGTCACTCCACATTGAATCTCTGAGGCTCGAGAGAAGGAAGGAAGGCTCCTGACGATTTCCTAAGGACGCAGTGATTCCCTTCGGAACATTCCATCGCCTAACTCCCTTCTTCCCAAAAGAACCTTCTCTTCTCCAGCTTTCAAATGAGTACCACTTCATTCGCAGTCTTTCAGTAATGGCCAGTGAATTCATATGAAATCATTTTTTCTGTTGGAAATTTTCTATTTCGAAATTCGACGTTGATTTCATCTGTGCACACACTTTTTGTAACACCGATTAAATTCTGCACTCGTAACTAGCGAAAGTGAAGATAAAGTAGATAGTTAAATAGCTAAGCCGCAGAATTAATTACGACACTCACAGCTACGGGTGAAAATTCGCAATGAAAAAATTAATTTTCCTCGAAAGTCTAGAGACAAAAAAGCCTTCTAGCAGCTCTAGCAGTTGAGCAATCCTTAGTCTATTTCCAGCATTAAGCTCCACACTCAATCTGAATACACGGTGACTACACGGAGATATCCTGAGTAATCTCCTCACTCAGACTGACACACGGGGAGCTCCTTCGTAAAGTGATGCAATTATTTTGATGAACTATTTTTATGGAATAAATTAGGATTCAATGTCCACGAAGATTGTGTTGTTTTCTTGATACTCCTTCACGTGATAATCGAATGGGCGAGAGACTCGGGAGACTATTTAAGCGAAGATGAAGTTTTCGAAAGATGTCAGTTCCATGAGAAGTCTCCTTCGGACTCCTTTGGCTTCAAGTCTGTGAATTTCAGCTTTGGACAATGTTTCCCAATAAAAAAGCAACGATGGGAGCGTTTGTCGTCGTTTTAAGTCTCATAGTCGCCTCAGGTAGAGTCGAATGCTGGCTACCATCATCTCATCCACAAGGTACGCAGCTAAACAAATACACTTTCGGCTTTTAAAAGACAAAATTCCATAAAGGATATCTCTTTCGGACTAATTGCAGTTGCAGAGGGCAGAAACGCGAGCATCCTCGTCTGCGGGCGAAGTGGATCCGAAGTCTCTTCCACCGTAAATAAACCTACAATTCGGATTTATTAGTTTAGGACAGACTTGCGATTCTGATTGCTATACAAATGATTTTTTAGGTGCGAATGTTGCTGGGAAGTTTTATTCCACCAGAATCAACTAAAACGGATTCCTCCAATTCATCTGCCGTCAAATCGGTGATCACCGAATTTGTCGTTCCAATTCCGGGTGAATTCGGTTCCTTCCTGAGGATTGTGGAGGTTGAGGGAGTGGCGGGTTCTCCTGAGGAGGACGCCTTCGTGCAGGCCTCCCTGAAGACTTTCCTCACTCACCCCGAAGGACTCAACTCACAAAGGCCCACGGCTGTCCTCGTCGTCTCCCCATTCGACGACTTTCGGTACGACGACCCTCAATCCTCCTACGTTGAAATGCTCAGGAGAATTACAGACGTGGAGAAGTCGGTTTACGGAAATGAAATTCCAGACGTCAACATTCTCCTCTTCACTTGGCTGACGAACGAAGTGAAGTCAACTCAGCGATCTCCGAAGAAAAGGTTGGAAATCCTCAAGTCAGTAGCAACTTTTTATGTCCCGGGTATTTCCCCGAATATCGCCACGCTAGTCGGTACAAACGTAGGCGGTGATTCTGGATTGACGTTTAACAAAACCAACAGACTCTACAGACTTCCTAATCGTCAATATTATCCAGCCAACGTCTTCGAAGCTGTCGCCAATCTCTCTGGAAGTAACGGAGTTCCCAGCGAAAAAGACATTGTCGAAATATTCGCCACCATTCGCTTGAATCCCAACAGGGAGCACAACAATTTTAAGGCTACGAGAGTTCCTTTCACCGTCGCTCCTCATTCCACAGATGTCGACAACTTCACCCGCTCCATCCTCCGAAGTGGAATGGGAGAAATCGACGAGAATGAAGTCAACGCTGCCCTCCAGGTGACCTACGAAAGTCTCACAGACGCCAACCTGAGGAGACGCATTGCCTCCAGCGTCCCCAGACTGCAGCGTTTCTTCCAATCCTCAAACATCAGGCGACTCAGCGACCTCCCGTCCACTCGACTCGACAGCTCCAAATTGTTCCACTCCCTTCCGACGGCCGTCAACAAAGACGTCGTGAGTTTCCTCCGAGAAGCACTCAACCTGACGGCGCCTTCTTTCATCGAGTCGCTGACTGTTGGACGAGGTTACGACCTCCTCAGAGACGAAGTCTTGACTTCCGCGTCAGTTCCTTTCTCTTCCTCAGCGATGGACAGTTGGGAGTATTCCAGCTGGGGAAACCTCCTCCCGACCTTCGTCTCCTGCCTTCAGCTTCCCTACAATCAAGTTCACTTTTACATCCATTTCGCAGACACTCTTGAGCAGTCGATCCTCCAAAGACGGGCGTATCTCCACTTCCCCAACAAAGACGCTCTCAACATTTCCAACTTCAACAAACAGCTTCGAATGGGATTCAACGTTAAAACTGTCGTCTCTGCGTTGTCCGCCGTCAAGGAATTTCGAACTCACAAAATGCGGCTGAACGAAAGGGCGGAGCTGAGTGAAGAGTTCAGAGACAGCGTCAGACTGCTCACTCCGTTCGACCCAACCAATCAAAACTCCGAAAGTGAATGGAGAAGCTTCTTCGAACGCTGGGGAACCCACGTCGTGTCTTCGGGATTCCTGGGAGGACTCATTCACGCAACTCCCTTCATCGACATCCAAGCAGCCTATCAGAATACAAGCAAAACCAGAAGTGTTCTCGAAGGAATCTTCAACTTCACTCGAGTGAGCGAGAACAGAAATGGAGTCACTTTCTTCTCATTTCCTCCAGGCGACAGCAACTACAATCCAATGATTTATTATTTGTACGATCTTCTTCCGGAAGCAGAAAGGACGGAACTTGTCGAGAAGTGGGAATCCAGGCTATCCTATCGACCCGTAGCTTTAAATTATGAAATGGAGCTGATTCCAATTAGCTCCCTGATTGCACGTGTCAACGAGACGATGTCGCAACCAGCAGCAACTGCTTTGGATCTTCTCCTCCGAGGCAATTTGAAGCACAAGCGAAGCTCCTGAAAATCTGGAAGAAGCAACATCCGTGGCTCTAAAACTGATAAAACATGTTGCCGAATTGTTTAGATTGATTTTTTAGACGATTAAAAACATATTCTGTCAATTGTATCTATCTACAAGAATCAGTCGATGTTTAGTAATGAATAAAAATGACAAGGGAAGTTCCACGTGTGTCTCATAATCATCCTAATTAACAATTGACTGCAGTTAATTAATTGAAATTTATAGATAATTATTAAGTAGCCTTAATTGTAATTAAAAACAGGATTAGAATGATTTTTACACCCTTTAAATGTTAATAAATCATCTGTGCTGACATGGTGGGATAGTTTCCATTGGAATTGTATTATTAGCGGAATGCGGAGTGGATACAGTTAGAAGAACCAAGTCCCTTATCACTGCTGACAACCTCAAGTAAATCCTTCCAATCTCAAAAGAATCTCCAAATCTCTAATCCTTCACTTCAACCTGCCAAAATAGCCCTTGCTGCTTTAGTGAAGGTCGAATCATGAAGCAGTTCTTCCCACAAAGTTGCAGTTACCTTCGAGGAACCGTCGCAACCACAAATCTGGTGACAGCGACCAACTCTACCAGAAACAAATCGTAAGTTTGCAGGCAACAAACAAACTCCGATGACGATTTCACCCACAAACTTCAATTCTGTTTTCCACAGTTTGTGGGATCTTCCGGAGAATGTCCAGCGAAGCCTCCTCGTCCTGTGCGCCTCTGGGGACGAAGGACTCGCTGCTCTCCTCAACCTGCGGCTGACTTGTCGGTGGACGAAGAATCTGGTCGACGAGTCTCCTCCAAACCTCCAAGCGACCCTCTTCTCCTCAGCCATCGTTCGTCTCGACTTCAGCAACCTTGACGAGTTCACAGAGTCTTTTCCAAAACTCCCGATGGTCACTTCACTCTACATCAGCAGCTTGCACTCTCCCACACATTCTCACACTTCAGAACTTCTTTTCGAATTCTGGAAAGATCGGCTGCTGGACCTGAAGATTCACACGTTGACGATGCCAGTTGAAGATGCAAATCTCAGTCGCCTCCTCTACATTCCAACTCTCAAGACTTTGGAGTGTCACACACTTCGTTGGCAAGAACCGTACAGTCCCTTCAACAGCCTCACCATGGGCCACATCCCGTCCTTCACTCGTAGCAGCGTCACTTCACTCACCATTCGAAATCTCCTTGCAACTCCCACCGAAAGATTGAAGTTTTACTTGGAACTGTTGGCCGTCCCAGCGCTGCAGGACATTCACTTGTGTCCGGAGACTCCCAACGATTTGTTCACCTTGGCTCGTCTTGTCCACCAGCGAAGAAAAGAGACGTCGTTTTCATTGACTTTGTCTCTCAAAAAATGCAGATTCATTGTTGAAATTAGAGACAGCGCTGAATGGGATCTCATGAGGGTGTTCGCACACACTGTGACATCGTCTTTATCAAAAATTGTCCTCCAAGACGTTCCAGCCCTTCTGCTCGACTTGGTTGTCATTCCGGAGGAATCTCCCGTTGCCTCCGAATTCTTCAGGAGAGTCGAATCACTCAATGAAGTCATCCGTTTGTCCTTGCTTACAAGGACAATTACATTCGACGACCTTCCAGCCATCAAAAGTCTCGGTGGACTTTGTGTCACACTGGAAACACTGGAATTCCCGCCAACGTTGGAAACCCTGAACATCCATCCGTGGGAAGATGATGTGATGGCGAGACGAATCAAACGACAAGGAACTTCCGTCCTGTCGGCGTTTCCACCAGCTCTCAGGAGCCTCACAATCATGGTCGGAAGTTTGACTGCAGAAGAATACCCGCTGTTCATGTCGACTTTAGCTGCAGAATGTCCGTCGCTGGAACTGCTGGACATCTCCCGCATCCCTCAAGGCTTCGACCTCAAAGGTCACAAGTCTGGAGAAGGCGACGGAGATGGAAGTCATCCCTTTCAAAGGATGCGGCGTAAGTAATTATTGATTGGATTTCAATCCAGAAGACTACAAGTCATAACCTCATTCTTGTGTTTTTCGAAGATTTGAAGTTCCTTCAAATGCACATGCATTTTCAGCGCAGAGACAATCCGGAATTGCTCGGTCCTTTTTTCGAACTGCTGGCGAGTCTCCCGTTGGAAGTTTTGATTGTCGTAACAAATCCTGAGCCAAGTTTCATTGTGAAACGGAGACCGGTGAGAATCTAATTAATTTATTGTAACCAGCCATTGTGCAATCAAGGAACACCGTTTTATGTTCTTATCGGTTTGTGTAGATGATTCGTGAAGTTGCGGGTATCCTTTCCAGTGGAATCATCTCGCGGTCCCTCCTCACTGTTAAAATAAAAGGAATCGGCGGTTCGAAAACCGGGAACGAAAGTGAACAGAATGTTTCAGAATCCGCAGAATTGGAAAACCTATGGAGGATCGTCTGTGGAAATCGAGAGACGAGGGAACTGAAAGGAAGTCTCCCTCGAAGACGCCTCAAATATTTCGACATCGATCCTGATGACCTCCGCAACTGGCTGCACGTCAGTCAACATCGAAATGCATTTTGGAGAGCAGTCAGGGTTGAATGATAAGCATTCCTGGGTTCAATCAATAATTATTGAGAAATCCATAAAAGCCAATAACCCATAAAATCAATCCGAAAGAATTTATGATAAACTGCAATGAAAACTAGCGACAATAAAATAAATCCCGCTACTAAGTTGTGTTTAATGGAGCCCTAAATTGTTTTTGCAAGTAACTAGCAAAGATTGAAGAGATAAATGGCCCATTTGCAGAAATTAAACGAATTGGCTGTTCTTTCGGATTGAACAGTCCGAATGCAAATAAAGAAACAACTTTCCACGAAAATCGAGAGATAACTGAACTTTTAGGCTGTTGTGGTTGTTCCATACTTCGTCACTTTATAAATTTCTACACTCTGACTGCATGGAGAGTTCCTTCTCTGAGTGAAATATCCACAAAAAAGTAATGTCGATTTCTTGCTACTCCTCCACTCATGAATGAATGGACAAGAGACTTCAGATT
>JAQGAC010000946.1:0-17202 GCA_034696585.1 Isotomurus maculatus
AAGCAATTGGCCCTTGTGGCTAAACCGGAAAAGGAAATCTCTAACAAACTACGATGCGAAGGTTAACGCATCCAGATTCGTCTCCATTTACGGAGATATTAATTTTAGGAAGAATAATTAATTAGGTCAGACTAGGTTATTTTATGTTCAACGGAATAGGGTTTGATTTATTCACTAATACCCGAAAATACCCGGATGGGGTTGAATGAGACAAATACCCGAATTACTCCCTACGAGGCAAACCACGCTATGACAAAATTACCCTAACTCGTAGATGGCATTAACCTTACTCACGACTACGTGACCTACGTGACCTTCCGTGACTCCGCAGCGTAGACGCTGAAAAGGGGAGTTCTGATGGGGGCCCTGTGAGAGGAAGGCTCCACGCAACACAGTTTCCCCAACAAACTCCCTAACAAACAAATTATTAGGCGGAGGAGGAGGTCGACGTTTTCGTCGACATCAACGTTGTCGTGGCGACTGAGCTGCACTCTTGGTTGCCTGGCAACCGAACGCTGCTTTCCTCGGCTGAGGATTTCTTCCTTCCTTCTGGAGGGACTGTGGAGTTTCACTCCGCAATTGGCAGCTGTAATTTAAGTATTAAATTACAAATAACTCTAATAAAATACTAACCTAATCGATGAAAACTAATACCTAATACTATAACTATTTAACCTATGAACCTTACCCTAAATAGGCGATAGCTGCACTAGCACCAGTTGGTGCTAAACCCGAATCGGGGAGAAGGGTCTTCCCCGAAAAACCCGAAAAGCGCAGCACAAAATAAAAGACAAACAATAATAAAAGGAGAGCTGCTGCTGCTGTTTCCGGATTCACAATTCAATACTTACTGAGGATCCGGAGTGGCGGCAGCTCTCCTACACACAGACCTCGCTGGCTTGGGTAGGAGGAGACTTGCTAGTGGAAAAAGTTCCACTCGCGTCTCCAGATGGCAGTAGAGACTTTCCTGCCTTTGTTGGCATTTAATTCTCTACATGCTACATAAGTTTACGAAGATTACTCGAGGGTCGTTCATGATTCAATTTCGTAACTTTGTAAAGTTTACGAAGTTACGAAAATGCCGTAGTTACAACGCAATTTACGAATACCGTCAATATATTTAGGTCAAGTGTGTCACTTGCTCAAAAAGGTCACAAATCCGTGTAAAACTTATTACTTATATTACTTTGGAAGTCTCCTTGAAGCGAGGAGACTACTACTAAAATAACTGAGGTCGACGCGAAGTCTCGTTGTAGCGAGAAGACTAGCGTATTATCGTCTGAAGTTACCCCGAATGCAAGTTCCATTTATGACAATAATTCCAATTCTAATTCTAAGTCTCTCTATTTAATAATCGTTTCTTTGACTTAAAAAGAAAAAATTCATTAGTAATTTTCTTGTAAAATCAAACGTATTGTCACACAAAAAGGAATTTCTTTTCTCTACCGAGAAAGCGAATATCGGCCGGATTAGACCGTTATAAGATTTGGGACTAAAAATGTGAAGGAGCAATGCACTTTTTATCCTTCATAGAATTCTTTAGTTTCTTGCACCAAGAGTGCCTTCTGTTAAAAACTACTAGGGAATCCTTAGCTCTGCTTGTGTAGATTAACGACATCAAGACTCTGCGGTCCTTTGACCCTCCACTTCAAGCAATCTCTCAGAATATCCAACGGCAATTCCCGCTAAGAGAAATACTTGCAAAAATCAAAAGGACGTCAGCGCCGAGGGAGAACAACCGGAAGGAAATCAATCCCCTCCCGTACAACCTCCACCACCAATTCCGATACTACACAGCCCTCCAATGAATCGACCTCTACAACAAGCGGCTAACTTACCAGGAACTTCTTCTCAAGTCCTCTTTAATGCCCCGCAGGCAACTCCAGTTGGGAATCCAATTGCAATGAGATCACCTCCAGGTCAAAGAAGAGTCGTACAGCAGCTAATGGAAGTTAACCTCAGCAATCAAGTTGCTGAGATGAACCATATCATGCAGCAGCAAATGCAGCAACAAAATGCAAACATTAAAGCTGTTATGGAAGAAAATAATCGAATAAATCGGGTATTCCAGGACGAACGGCAAGCAGCTCTAGCCCGGCATGGACAAATGATGGATGCCCTCAGGAAATTAAGAAACAATCCCGACAACAATGCAGCTCAAGGAGGAGGACCACTGAATCTCGGTCATGGAATTGTGGACAATGACCCACTTCCTGTAGGTCAACGACCCACGAATATTCCAAGACAAGACCCTCCGCCACCGTATCAACCATTAAAAGGCAACGCTCATAGGCAAACACCTCGTGAAATTGCTCAGCGTCCTCCACCAGCAGCTGTTGATTATTTTGCTAATCCACCTCCACCAATTTAGAACATTGCTCCAATTATTCCAGCTGATTTACCACCAGCTCGTCCTAATCAAAACAATGGAAACCATGCACCTCACCAAATGAAGAAGATCAAAGTACCAAAGTACACCGGACATGATGATCCTAAGACTCCTTATGACTTCATTTTGGAAATAGAAAAGTATCAATGCCTGAGTCGTTGTGATGATAACTATCTACTGACAGAGGCACGAGATTAGAGCAGCTCCTTTCCAAAATTGGCTAGATTTTCGGCGTAGATTTAGACGGGAGTTCCAAGCCGTAGGATACTCTGATGAATTAAGTCGTCGATTAGATGCTCGTACTCAAGGCCCTACTGAGATACTGACGTACTTCATCCACATCTTACAAGACCTTTACGATCGGCTAGACCGAAATCCTACAGATGAGGAATTCATTTCTCGAGTGATGCGTCAATGTCACCGGGAGTACTTAATGGTTCTGCAGGGAAAGGAAATCAGAACACTAAGGGAACTGAAGGAAGCAGCTTTCACAGCTCAAGAAGTGATAAAGGCAAGAAGAGAGAAGAATCGTCCTCCATATACCTACTGCGAAGTCGAGCCAACATTGGCATCGAATCCGATTCACCGAGCTATTCCACCCGAACCTCGTGATAACCAGGTTCATTTCAATTTCAACAATGAACCGGATCAAATGCACATGGCTGCAATAGACCCTTATGCATACTATCACTTACCGCAACCAGCTCAATTACGATAAAGAAGACAGGTCACCATAGTGGAACCAAACACTTCCCGCCCAGAATCTGGAAATTATCCCGCACGTCCGCCAATTATTCGCCAGAATAATCAACAACCACCACCAGCACGGCAAGCAAACAATGACCGGAAGTGTTACATATGTCAGTCTCCCGATCACTTAAGCCCAGCTTGTCCAAGTCGTCGTTCACCATCATCGAATTAGGAAAACTACCGAAGCCCAAGTCCGTCTCGCAGGCAGTAACTTCGGGCTCTGTCTACTTAAAAACAGTGCCTGCACCAAAACCGAAAACATCTGTAAATACTTTTTCACATGATACGCCCATGAAGCAAATATCTCCTCCACTTTTTCCAATTAAGCTGATGTCAGAATCATCAGGCTCTGTTAGACAGCGGTTCAGCAGTTTCAATTCTCGGCGACGGAGCAATTCGGTTTATTCGCCAAAAAGGTTACAAATGTAATCAAATAGAAAAATTATATCGTTTCTAAAGGCAGATCTGCAGATTACTGAATCAGTTAAACTGACTGCCAACTATGCTGCAGGTTCCCGAAAAGTCAGCTTTCTTCTTGCATCTAGAACAATTAATGCAGTTCTGCTGGGAAGGGGTTTCATTTCACCTGCAAATATTGGAATTTTCATTGGCTTATGAGGTTGGACAGTAGGCAATAACGAACAGAAAATTATTCCTTTCTGCAATCCTCTTCAATTCAGGGAACGACCAGAAGTTATTCAAATGACAATCCGATCAAACAACGTAGCTCACTGTTCTTTGCCAGACGCTTTAACTTCTCATTGTGTTCAAAACGAAGAAATTCCTCGAGCTACAGAAGTATTAGCAACCTGGGAGTATGACAATGATTTCACAGAAAATGACCAAGTTCAACAAGTACCACTTGACGCAGCCGAAACAGAATTTCTACGTTGTCCATTAACCTTAACCAAGGAACAGCGGAAAGAATTATTAAATTAAATGTACTTCGCCCATTTAAGAAGATGTTTGACAAGAAGCCAGGACATTGCACGAAATACAAACGTCGTATCAAGACCGGAAATGTCAAATCCAATGAAGTTAATCTTCGACCGATGAGCATTGAAAAACGGAAGCTATTCGACGAAACATTCGATGAATTATTGGAACATGGAGTTATTGAACCAGCTAATTCTCCATAGGCTAGTACTGCATTTCTTGTACCCAAACCAGAAGGATTTGGTTGGCAATTTGTAATAAATTACAAACCCCTTAACAAAATTACTGTTCCCGACAAGTACCCGGTTCCCAGAATAGATGACATGCTGAGTTACCTTGGATCAGCCAAATATTTTAGCAGCTTTGATCTGACAAAAGGATTTTATCAGATTGCTATGGACGCTGCTGATTAACCTAAAACGGCGTTTGTTAGCCGCCGCGACCATTGGCAATTTAAGCGTTTACCTATGGGTCTTGTCAACTCTCCTGCAACCTTTCAACGATGTGTAGATGAGGTTCTTGGGGATCTAAAGTGGAAAGTTTGCCTTGTGTTCTTCGACGATGTCATAATCTTCAGTGACTTTTTTGAAGAACACTGCAAACATATTGAAATGGTACTCTCCAGATTACATGAAGCAGGATTAACTATTCACCCTAAGAAGGTTAAGCTGTGCAGAACCCGCTTGAAGTTTCCTGGATTCATCGTGGAACCAGGAAAATGCTACCCTAACCCGGAGAAAGTTGAAAGGATTCTAAATTTTCCGATCCCTGGCAAGACCAAGAATATTCAGAGCTTTTTGGGTCTTGTAGGATTTTATCGAAAATTCATTGAAAATGCTTCAGATCATCTCAAGCCTTTAACCCGACTAGTATGAAAAAGCGTTGATTTCTGTTGGAATGAAGAGTGTCAGAAAGCCTTCGGCTACATCAAATCGTCTATCTCAGAAATCTCCGAGTTGTATTTGCCTGATCTAAACAGTCCATTCGTCATCACAACTGATACATCCAAAATTGGTTTGGGGGCTATCCTTTCACAGGAGAAAGATGGTGATAGACTCCCAATTTGGTTCGCCAGTCGTACTTTGAACACTGCAGAGAGTAAATATTCTACAACAGAATTAGAGGTCTTAGCAGTTGTTTGGGCAATAGAGAGGTTTCGTGGCTTTATTGAACACTAGCAAAAAGGGCCGTCATATGACGGGCCTTTTTTGCTAGTTGTTATTTACTTTTGTCTTAAATCACTAATATCTTGAACATCACCCGTTAACAAAAAATTGTGTTGTTAGTAGGGTTGTACCGAATGTCCATGTCCTCGACATTTGGACATCTCTCATTTGTCTCAAATGGCTGACATATAAAAAGATGCCATATGTCATGACATGTCCCAGGCAAAAATTTAGGCTTTTTATTGCAAAAATGTCCTGTTTTACCCAAAATTGTCAACAATTTCATGAAGAATTGAAAAATTTCGAAAAAAATTAGGGCCTTTATATCGAATTTGCTCATCAATTCGTTAAAATTACGGTTAATAATAGGACAATTCGGACATTTCGTGACATGTCCGTCAAATTTGTCATTTTTGTCATAAATGGCATATAATCTTGCCATAAATGACAAACATGACATGTCAATGACATTAAGGACATGTCAGACACGATAGTGGAGGACAAGGACATGGTACAACTCTAATTGTTAGCATTCACTGAGACTGTTTTTATCCATTAACATGAAATTAATTACAGTTCTTCAAGCCAACTATGTGTGTGCCCCTGATGGGCCCAATATAATATGTTCAGCAATTGCAATCAAGGGTCTACACAAACATAAGGTCCCGAATTAGGGAAGAGGAAGTTTTGGTAATCATGGGTAGATATTGATAATTGCAGGGGACTCCTGTAGTGTTTGGATGTTTGGACCAATTTATGGTGAGATGCGGTTCAAAGTTGAAGGGTCAATCGCAAAAGTATGTGTGGTGGGCCAGTAGTTGGTGGAGGTGGATTAGAACTGTCGCTGAAGTATTCCTCTTTCTCACTGCCTTTGTGTATCCCCTCCAATAACTGATGTTAGCGTATTCACTTAAGTACCTCACCTCCGGCGGTGTGTATATCTCCATCACACCCTTTGTGTATCCTCTCCTCTAACTGCCGTTGGCATATTCACTTCCTTCTCTGCCTTTGTGTATTCCCTTCCCCAACTTTCTTCGAACCTTCATTGCCCTCACTTACATTGTCGTATTCACCACACCCACTGCCATTGGCGTATTCACTTAGCGTGTTTCCCTCCGTCATATCCCTTGGCGGACAGATTAGGGAGAGTTGAGGAGGTCCAATTAGTGGATTTTGTTGGAAGTTGGGAGTGAATGTGGGTGTGACTTTTGGTTCGCCGTTGAAGAATGTTGATGAGCAGGTAATGTGTCAGGCGCTGACGTTAAGACGGACCTGAAATGTGCAGTTTGAGTTATGATGACGATGAGCAGCAGGTTGAGTGAGTGGTGGGCCAGTTGATGGTGTGGGTGTTGTGTCGGAGTCGAAAGTGTGTCGTGTAGAAGGTGAATGTGATTGTGTGTCGAAATCGAATACTTTGAGAGGAGATAAGTTGTTTTTTAATCAAATGAAAATAGGAGTTGTAGTTAAGAGAATGGAGGTTCACACGGAACTGAAGTCTACGTTGTTTTGGTGTGCGTAACGAAGGGCCAGTGCATGGTTGTGGTGGTGGTTGTGTTAAAAAACCGCGTGGTTGTCATTGAGTGTGTTGGAAGTGAGGCAGCTTGCATTCAATTTTAGACAGGATTACTCGGATAGGGGCTTTATTTTTTAGGATGAAGGGGAGTAGTGTGCGTGTGCGTGCGGTGGCACTGGACTGGACACTATGGTGTAGTATAGGTATGGGTAGGAGAGGTGGTGGACGTGGACAGTATAGTGTGGGATAGGAAGGGTGAGTGAGAGTGTGGTGGTGGTGGTGGACAGTCTAGTGTAATATAGGTAAAGGTAGGGAATTAGTTTGCGTTTGGTGGTGGTGGACAGTATAGTGTGGGATAGGAAGTGTGAGTGAGAGTGTGGTGGTTGTGGTGGACAGTATAGTGTGGAATAGGAAGGGTGAGTGAGAGTGTGGTGGTTGTGGTGGACAGTATAGTGTGGAATAGGAAGGGTGAGTGAGAGTGTGGTGGTGGTGGTGGACAGTATAGTGTGGGATAGGAAGGGTGAGTGAGAGTGTAGTGGTGGTGGTGGACAGTATAGTGTGGGATAGGAAGGGTGAGTGAGAGTGTGGTGGTGGTGGTGGTGGTGAGTATAGTGAGATAGGAAGGGTGAGTGAGAGTGTGGTGGTGGTGGTGGTGGTGAGTATAGTGAGATAGGAAGGGTGAGTGAGTATGGTTGTGGTGTGGACCTCTGGAGATGGACAGTGAAGCGGTGTGCGCGTGAGTGCATGATTTTTTCTTGTTCTGCGCATTCGGCTTCCTACACAAACAATCACTTTTTTCTGAATTATAAAGGACATACCAAGTTCACACTAGAAAAAGACCATCAGGCACTAAGTTGGCTTCAGAGGCTGAAAGAACCAGCTGGAAGATTAGTGCGTTGGTACTTAGCTTTTTAACAATTAGACTATCAAGTTGTACACAAATCTGGAAATTGCGTCGTCATGAGAGGACCGGACACTGAGCAGATACAACGATATTTTACTTGTGGAAGTAACTTCCGACATCCGCGGTCTTATCATTGAAGAACAAAAGCACGACGAGGAGATGACAGATGTTCGAAAATACATTCAAGCCGACTACTCTGATTTTGATTCCTTCAAAATGAATAGGCTAAAGATACTCTCAGATAGAAAATTTATTCTCCCTGATTATCTCATGATGCGCTATGTAGGTCCAAAATCCAAGCCATGGGAGGAGGAATCCGCCTACTGGAGGATATGGATTCCAAGTAGTTTGAGAGAGAAAGTGATTTCGTATTTTCACGACGACCAAATTACAAATCACTTCGGAGTTCGGAAAACCTTCAATCGCTTAGAAGGCCAAGTCACATGGTATGGCATGAGATGGGACTTCATAGAATATGTCAAGAATTGTCCAAAATGTCTCGAAAACAAGAAGTACACCGTCCCTGTAGTCCCTGCATTTTCAATAATGCCAGAAGGACCTTAGGAAGTTGTTGCAGTAGACCTCATGGGTCCGTACCCACGAACACCTAGACAACATGAGTATCTCTTTCTTCTTGTGGACATGTTTACAAAGTTTGTGGAAGTCTTTCCTATTCGATCTGCAACTGCAGAAAAGATTGTCTCTTCACTTTGGGAAGTTTTCTGCAGATGGGGTCTCCCTCGGACAATTTTGACAGATAATGGGTCACAGTTTGGATCAAAGTTGTATTTAGATTGCTGTAACATGACCAAACGTTACAACGAAACTGTGAAGGATCTCATCAATACAGCCATCTCTTGATGTACTGATTGGGATAAACACATCTCTGAAATCTCATTCTCAATTCCTACTGCAGTAAATTCATCAACAGGATTCTCTCCTGCGTTTCTTAATACTAGTCGTGATTTCAGAACTCCATTCGACAATTTAGTCAATATTGAACTCTCTACTTGTAAACCGGTGAAAGAATTTGCTAAAAGAATCACCTTAATTCATGATATTGCCCGTCAAAACATCTTCAGAAGTCAAGACAATTACTTGAAGAATTACAATAAGAAGGCTAAGGAAGTTGAATATTCTGTCGGTCAATTAGTCTACTATCGTACGCACTTTCTGTCTGACGCATCTCGGGGTTTTAATGCTGAGCTTGCTCCAAAAAGAGAACTCTGAAGGATAATAGAAAAACGAGGATATCATGTGTTTACATTAATTCGAGTAGCTGATAATCTTTTGATCCGAAATGTTCATGCAAACGATTTATTTCCTAATGTTCCAGCCCTGAAATGAGCAACCTAAACGCCTACTGGAATGACCAACAATGGAACTGGAACACAACAAACCACCATCCACGGCCTTAGTTTCATCACAATTATTATCCGCAAGCTGCAACCCCATTCCCTCAACCGAATGTCGTCCGACAACATTCAGTCATACTTCAAACAAGATCATCAAAGAGAAAAAAATGTCAAATATTTTAACAAGAAAGGAAGAGATTCCGAGCAGTCAGAATATGTAAATAAAGGAGCTACCTTATCGGAATCCACTTCATCCTCAATAGCAACATCTGCAAACGAAGCAAACAGGGATGAAATATTTGAAGACATTCCCTTTTCCTCAAAGTCAGTCGAAATCCTTGTTACTTTCACTGGAACACAGTCACAACGAGTTGTTAAAGTTAAAGATGATTTAAAAGAGTCAAGGTTTCCTTTGAATGAAGAGTCATTGTTTCCACTTGTCCTTAGTTTAAAGCAGTATCGAAACTTCTCTTGAATATCTCATGTGGTGGAAATGGTAAACAAGACTTCCACTTCAGTCTCAACCCAGACTTACCATCAGTCTAAACTTCCAACCAATCAGCTACCTAGCGCTGCTTTTGAACCTGAGACCAGTGTGACCAGGGAGTCCAGAAGGACTCGGAGAAAATCATCCAAAAATAAAGAAAAGCACAGGAGTAAAAAGTGTTGTAAAGCAGTTGATAAAAATAAGAGTATACCTCGATCAAACGTAGAGTTATGTAATTTATCTGATACATCTGTAGAATCTAATCAATCGGAGATTATACTTAAGAAAGCTAAGCGTAAGAAATCTACTGAGCATTCTTATAAATCTAGAGATATGCTATTTGCAGTTTATAATCATCTCAAGAACGGATTGCTGCCTGCTGACCACCCATTCTTCAAGAAACGAGTTCAACTTAATCAATTTACGGGAAGATTTGTATCGGAACATCCTCTGTCATTAGCAGTTCATCGGTGGAATTTCTACAGAAACAAGCTTTCTCAAGAGATTTAGAGAGAGAGTTTCAGTCATGTACATTGAAACTAGGATGTGGTTACAGAAAGTATGTGCTCTCATCAATCAAGCGTCTATCAATGGCGTGAGCGTAAAAATTAGAGAAAACGTCAGCTTCTTAGGCGTCATTACCGTGCTTATGATTTCAACACCTCAACACCTGTGCGCACGAATTCTTAAGTCCAACCTTTCGTAGCTCTATTATCCTTAAAATAATGTTAGACTCTTCTCAATTGCCATTCTTGCAGAGAGATTTCAATATCTTCTCAAATAATGTGGTTAGCCTTCAGGAAATGTATAGAGGAAGTCAATTATACTTTGTATCGAATGATAAGTTTATCGTTTGGATTGGAATCCACCAGTCCCCAGATGGTTTGCGTTCAGCGTCATATGCTGTGGAAGAACTTAATAATAATCGCACAAGAAACCTTGGATCTTCTTAAAGTGTGGTGTTACATTACTTCTAAAATAGAGTGTCAAGATTTGTGTCTGGATTTCCAATAATCAAAAAAAGCAATGCTTGGTGCCTACAATAAGTCTCAAATGGCTTCGGCGGCTGGACTGCTTCGCTCACTAATAGTTGAGCAGTCCACCCCTTAAGATATATATATATATAATGCTTAAGCTATACGACTTTCCAAGACCTCTGTACTCAAGTTCATGGATTGAAACATTGGAAAATCTGTCACCTATTGTTCGGGACATTTTCAAAACTCCACAACTGAGAACAGAAAAGAACAGCTGTTTGAAAAACTCCGTAACCCACACACACTTCCCTAAGCAGAGACAATCGTCCAGAATATGGGAGAAGCAGTCAGTTGATATGACTTTGGAATTGTAGAATTGTACTAATAATTTTTGAATAAGTTAAATGAGTTGTAATTGGTCCATTTATCCGAATACAAATTGGTAATGAGATAAAGGTAAGCAGAATGGATATGGTACATATAATATTAGGCACCCCATTTCCTGCGCACGTGCTTAGGAAATTTGTGTGCCAAATGAAAATATTTAAAAATGTAACTTCAGTTGGATTTAAGAATATCGGGGGCTGCGCCCCCGAACCCCCCTTTACTAATCTCCTTAGAAATTCCACCTGAAAATAACTTGAAGCACTTTTAAATGAAAAATTAGCCAATGGTTAATCGTGGTACTTAATATTTCGAACAAACTGTGTAACGCAATAACATACACTACACCGCTTACACCTACCTTACGCAGTCCACCCCTTAATATATATATATATATATAATGCTTAAGCTATACGACTTTCCAAGACCTCTGTACTCAAGGTCATGGATTGAAACGATTACGTGAACCAGACGCCTACGAACGACACGCCTGCGAACGAGACGCCGCGAATGAGACGCCGCGAATGAGACGCCGCGAAGGAGACGCCGCGAATGACACGCCTCACGAATGACACGCCTCCCGAATGACACGCCTCACGAATGACACGCCTCACGAATGACACGCCTCACGAATGACACGCCTAAATATAAATAATAATAGATTTAAAAAAATTCAAATATAACTAAAATAATTAATATACAAGTTAGTCAAATTCCAGCCCGAGTCATTTCGAGTAATTAGTACATAATTAGCATGTAACTTTTGGTCCTCCTTCGGTTAAAAAATCTATGCTAACCCCAACACTGATTTGTTTGCATGTACATTTGTAGTGAACTTACAGGTTACAAATCCACGCTAACCGCTCCTGTAAATAATTTTCTTATACTCTTATGGCGAATGGCAAGATTAAGATCACGTTTGATTCATTCCGAATGACACGCCTCACGAATGACACGCCTAATTACAAATAATATTTTTTTCTAAGACTAAACTACAACTAAAAAATTAATTCGGTACCAATTATTCCGAATTTAAAGTTATCAAAATCCAGTCCAAGGCATTTCGAACTAGTACATGATTGGTTTATAACAAGTGGTCGCATCCGGTTCAAAAGTCCACGTTAACCCCCGATTTGTCTCCCACCCATGTAGTGAACCTCCCGTTTAAAAATTCGTGCTAACCCCAATAATCAATAAGGATTCTCATACATATATAGTTAATTACTATAATAATATTCACGCTAACTCGTGGATTCAATTCTGGTTTTGTTCCGCGATTAAAATTTTGTTGAATTAATTTTAAGATGTTTTGAATCAAACGTGATCTTAATCTTGCCATTCGCCATAAGAGTATAAGAAAATTATTTACAGGAGCGGTTAGCGTGGATTTGTAACCTGTAAGTTCACTACAAATGTACATGCAAACAAATCAGTGTTGGGGTTAGCATAGATTTTTTAACCGAAGGAGGACCAAAAGTTACATGCTAATTATGTACTAATTACTCGAAATGACTCGGGCTGGAATTTGACTAACTTGTATATTAATTATTTTAGTTATATTTGAATTTTTTAAAATCTATTATTATTTATATTTAGGCGTGTCATTCGTGAGGCGTGTCATTCGTGAGGCGTTTCATTCGTGAGGCGTGTCATTCGTGAGGCGTGTCATTCGTGAGGCGTGTCATTCGTGAGGCGTGTCATTCGTGAGGCGTGTCATTCGTGAGGCGTGTCATTCGCGGCGTGTAATTCGCGGCGTCTCGTTTGCGGCGTGTCATTCGCGGCGTCTCGTTCGCAGGCGTGTCGTTCGTAGGCGTCTGGGTCGCGTACCCGATTGAAACATTGGAAAATCTGTCACCTATTATTCGGGACATTTTCAAAACTCCACAACAAGAACAGCTGTTTGAAAAACTGTATAATTGGAGAGAGGACTTAGCAAAACAGTTAGATGTAAATACTTTCAAGTTGATTTCCAATTGCCAGTTAGGATTCATCTGTAGATCAAGACCAAAATGTACAAGGAATTTCTGTAGCATTTTTCCTCAGTATGAGGTCCTTCCTCATGAGTCAATCAACACTTTGTTAGCCATTGTAAATAATTACGAAATTGTGCCAAATTTTGATGCCACACTCATATCAATCAATTCCCCTACTTAATCAAAATCACAGCAGTTTGTATAACATGCGGATCGAAATACGCAATGAAGATTTTGTTGGCAATTCACGCAACAAAATGAAGAACAATTCTAGGACCCTCAAGAGAAGGAAATATATTAGCAAACAAGTACAGTTAATCAGTACACTTCAACAGCTTGGTCTCCCAAGAATTCTCTTCGTCTCCAACATTGGTCCAGCGGAAAGACTTCGTCGACAAGAACGTCAACAAAGATATTTGATGAAGAAGTATTGTTAGATGCTGCATCACTTATTTTGTTAGATGACTGCAGGTGTACAGTCATTTTAAGCGGTGTGGAATGTGAGGATCGAATATTCTCAGTCCTATCTTGTTGAGTCTTCGTAGATTTAGAGTTTAGGTTAATTTAAATTAGATAAGATAGTGAGCTAAATTCTTAGGCAAATTAGCTTCACTACCTTCCAACTCACATCTTGAGGGAAGGGCTAAGAAGGATGTTCTTTGACGTCAGCTATTAGCCAATGAACATCTAGGTTCGTAGAGAGTGTGTTGAGTTGGGAACTGCAGGTTAGCATTGTGAGCAATGCTGTTAGCTATTGAGAGATATGAGCAACCGAGAGACGCGTCTCTCCTCGAGCATCTTTGCTCCAAGAGATTCTTTTGCTCGTCTTCCTCTCACTTTGTCTTTTGCTCTTGAATCATTATTTTGGTATATTGTTACTCTGCTAGTTTTATATCTAGTTCTTAATTTACCCCACTAGCTATTAAGTTGGTCCTTTTGACTCCAAAACCTAGGAAACGTTGCGTAAGTCTCTTATAATTCCTACAAGTTGTGTCAAAGGTAACAATAATTCCTGTGTAATATTAAGTGCTAGAATTTATATGAAATTGTACTGTAATTTCATAGTTTCTATTACGGGATACAACCTAATTTCATTTGGTATTTCCATTATCCCCGAGAAGGAAACGAGAAACGACTTGTGTCACTTAAAGGATCACTCCACTTCGAATATCTCCACCAAGTCATTCTACACTCCGGAAACTTCCATGATGTTAGCTCTCTTGAAACTATGAAAACACTTAACATGTGGACGCATCAGGTGGATATTAAGAATGGACTCAAAAGGTAAATACTTACAATCCATTCATGCAGAAGTATGCGTTGTCAAACTTCGGATTGTCCAAATAATCATGAAATCCAGACGTAAAAACTTTAAAAGGCGTTCCTGATATTATTGCTTGTTGCCTACTCTTGTAAGCTTTAACATATGGAGTCCTTAGAAGTCTCTTTTCACAGAAGTTTGAGACATAAGGCGAAAAGGGTGTGCTCCAAACACTGTACAGACCAACTAGGAATGTGGTCGCTATGGTCGTCGAAAACAGGTAATATTTCATAATCAATTGTTCCCAGCTACTTCCCTACAGTGGTATGCGTAAATCAATAATGGGAATGGCTACTTTCAATGGCCATTCATGTTTTGAAAACTATTTATCGGGACACCGTGCACTCATACATAAATACCCATTTACGTCGAATTCCCATAACTTATTACGCCAAACGTAAACAATTTTTAACTGATAATGGATTGCCGTAATTTGATACACATGTTTTTTGATTAAAGTATCAAGTATAATTTATATCAAAGAGTTCATCAGTTTTGTAATCCTCGTCCGGTATTGACTAACTTGGAGCGGAAAACTGAGATCTGGCTATTAAGTCCCTCATGTAACATAAATCGTGTAGTTTAAGGTTTGATAAGGAAATCCCAAATACACTGTCAAGTTTTGTGTACTACATTATAAACAATACATTTTGCAATGGATAAAGATTAAACAGCGGGAATCAGAACATTTGGATATAATAGTTTTAAAACATAATTTGTCTAGGACAGTGGTATTTTCATCTTCAAATATTTATATATGTTTTAATTCTAGACTCATCTACTATGTTATGTTTGTGAAAAAGTCTCTTTCCTTATGATATTTACATTATGTCTATTCTGCATCTTGCACACGAGATTACTTGTGACCTACGACTAAACTCATATAGTCTACTAAATCAAATGTCTCGGTGTCCATTCCTACTTCACCATTCTCTACTAAGTAAACTAAGAACATTTATATATTATACTTTCACGTATATTCTCCCGTGTCTCACTCTGCCTCATTTATTCACTTCAGCATTTAAGACTTATTTTAATCTCTAACTACGCAACCTATGAGCTCTAGCGTAGGGCTCAACATCCCCTACATTTTATGGTCCTTCGAATAACCAGATACTAATGATTACACCTATATTTAAAATCAATCCTCTAAGTGCCTAGTAAAAACACACCATGGATAACAACAGGAAACAACGAGCAGTGCTTAAGGCAAAGATCACCCGTCAGCTGAACTTCGTTGACGCAGCACTCGCCCTTGACCCCATACGTGCACCTACAAGAGGAGAATTGGAAAAGCGAAGTCAGTATCTTGAGACGGCTTGCCAAGAATTCGACATCAATCACAAACTGATAATCGACACAACTGCTGAGAACGACCTAGATGCAGAGGAACTTATATTCGCAGAGAATGAAAAAAGATACTTTAATGTAAGAAGGAAGCTAGTTCAAATAATTGCACTCCTTCAAGACAATCAACATGCTCAGAACCCAGGAATTGGACCACAAGCTCAAGCAGGAGCCGCAAATATCAAGTTACCCCGACTTGATCTACCTAGGTTTTCCGGGAACTACATGGACTGGACATCCTTTCATGATCTCTTTAACTCAATGGTACACACACAACAGATAAGTAATTCTCAAAAACTACATTATCTTAACACATCCGTCTCCGGAGAAGCCGCCAGTCTCATCCAATCAATTGATGTGACCGACGCCAACTACGACGAAGCGTGGAAACTCCTCAAGGACGCTATCAACTTCCTCTTCAGTCAAGCAGCGTTAAAGGAGGAATCATCAAATCAATTACGTAAGCTACTGGACAATATGACGAAGTGCATAAGGGCTCTTCATGTCCTAAAACACAAGACAGAAGAGTGGGACTCTATCCTAGGCTACATCGTTACAGATAGGATGGATCCTGACTCTAGTAGACAATGGGAATTACAACACCCAGGTACTACATTTCCGAAGTTTGATTCTCTCAAAGAATTCATTGAACAAAGATGAAGAGCTCTCGACGCCTCTACGCCATCAAGAATGAAGTCAACATCACGCATTCAACCGAAGTCAAAAGCAAACTCCTACGTGTCGTCTGTGAATGGTATGTGCATCTGTTGTCAGCAAAATCATCCAATCAATCAATGCCAAGATTTCCTGTCCATGGATGTGAAGCAGAGAAATGCAGTTATTCAAAACGGGAACGTCTGTTTCAACTGCCTTCGTTCGAGCCACTCAGTCAGGAACTGCACTTCAAAATCTACATGTCGTAAGTGCAATCTCAAACATCATACGTTGTTGCATAACAATGCATTTGTGAGCCAACCAGACCAGTCATCTCCTTCGGATATCCGAGGTCGACCCGCTCATCAGCAGGGGGTGCGGACTGGGCAGGAGGTTGGACCGTCTGTTGTAAGCAGTCATATTCAGCAGAATTAACTTGCTCCAGTACTTCTATCGACCGCCAACGTAGCCGTACAAGACGCAACAGGACGTTACCATAACTGTCGTTCACTAATTGATGGAGGGTCTCAGGCTAGTTTCATAACTGACTGAGTCATGTTTCAAAACATTAGGTCTCATACGGAGAAGAACAACTATCACAGTTAGCGGCATTGGAAATAATAACAGCAGTCG
The DNA here is from genome assembly GCA_034696585.1 of Isotomurus maculatus. Lineage (NCBI taxonomy): Eukaryota > Metazoa > Arthropoda > Collembola > Entomobryomorpha > Isotomidae > Isotomurus > Isotomurus maculatus. Next base: position 16,790 of record JAQGAC010000946.1, read on the forward strand.
AGCTAAGGGCAAGGTGAATCTGAAGCTCAAGTCCCGTTTCTCCGATTTCCAATTCACCGTGGATACGCTTATCATGGCCAAGGTAACGAAGGATATTCCTGGCACTAACATCAACAAAGAAGAATGGAGTCATATCCAGAACATTGATCTTGCCGACCCAACAGTCAACGAACCTGGACAGATAGACATTCTCCTCGGCATTATTCAAAACTAATTATCTACCTCACCATTTTGGTCTCAAGGAATCAAGCACGACAACCAAATTCCGTGTCGTCTTTGATGCTTCATGCAAAACTTCAAATGGACTATCACTCAACGACAACCTCATGGTCGGATCTACGATCCAAGATGAGATGTTCGACATCCTCCTTAGGTTCCGTCTTAACAAATTTGCATATTCCGCTGACATTGCT
>JAQGAC010000947.1:0-17193 GCA_034696585.1 Isotomurus maculatus
TGTCACGAACTTGCCTCCGACTTGTGTATGGAGCTAGTCGCCTCAAGATTCCCTTCCAAATGTGGACACCCAGCGTTTGTTCCGTGCAGAGAGCGTCTCCAAAACAACTCGGAGTTCCTCGCACGAATTTGCCAATATCGGTGTATCGCTTCAGGATCCGCGTGTGGGCATTCTTGTGGCGGAAGTTGCTCCGAGTGCCACCAGCAACGGTTCCATGCCAGATGCGTCTTCCCTTGCGGACGAACTCTTGTTTGTGGGCATGCGTAAGTTGTTCTTACCATTTGAGTAATTCGAATGCTTACTGAATGCCGTACACTTGGTTTCAGGTGTCTCACTCCTTGCCCAGCATTCTGTCCTCCTTGCAGTATGGCTTGCTTCATCGATTGTGAACATTCCTCGTGTCTGTCGGAATGCGGAGTCCCTTGTGAACTCGTCTGTTCAGTAAGTCAGCTTGAGACAGCCTCACTACAAAAACCAACCTTAAAAATACTCGTTTTCTTTTCTCGTAGAATCCTTGTCCTTACGAGTGTCCTCACTTTAAGTGTGAGTTGACGTGTGCTGAGCCCTGCGTCAGGGAAGGATGCCTTGAGCCTTGTCCCAAGAAACTCGAGTGCGGTCACGATTGCGTCGGATTCTGTGGGGAAATCTGTCCGCCTTATTGCAGAATCTGCGACTCAAAGAAACAACTCATGAAGGGAACGTTAACTGAGGAGATTCTGACGGATTCCATGAGGTTCATCTTCTTGGTGAACTGTGGACATGCTGTGGAGCACGGTGACTTGGACACGTGGATGAAACAGGATTCAGAGCGACAACAGATCGAACCCAAAAGTTGTCCGGTTTGCCGCATACCAGTCAGCATCAGAGGTCTCCGAAGATACGCCAAAATCATTATGGCTGCCAACGCAGAAGTGAATCGAGTCAAGCGAACGATATTTGGAAAGACAAAAGTCATGAAGAAAGTTCTGGAAGCCGTCAAGATCGACGTGGAAGAAAAGCTCACAGTGGCTGACAGTGGATTTGCAAGACTTGACGTCTTCGGACAAGAGCTACTTGATCACGTGAAGAGACCGTTGATATTCAACGCACTGGAGGAAGCTCCTGGAGGTGCAGTACAGTTTCAATCGGTAATAATAGTACCGAGTTACCTTAACCTTCAATTAACAGTGCAATTTATCATATTTATGTTCCCATTGAATTCCAGATGTATTTGGACAAAGCGCTGTTCATCAGAGGCCTTCACCACATTTGGAAAACTGCTCTCACCCGTTTGCAAGCAAAGAAGACTCTGTGGCGACGAGAACTTCTGGACAATTACGAGTTCATGTGGGCCGAGTTCTTCAACCGTTTGGTACAACGACAGTGGCCATTCCACCCGAATGAGCTCAAAGAAACTCACGTCGAGCTCGAAAGAATGGAGAGTTTATTTTTGCTCTACGACTGCTACTCCAGCGACAGGGACCCCAACATCCTCAAACTCGCTGAATCGAAAGAAGGCAGGGAGAAGTTTGCCAATGCCGATAGCATCATCCGTCAGTGGCTCCCGTACGGCAGAGTCAGAGAGGCTTTTCAAGAAGCTTTCAAGGTATCCTCAATCTCTAACTCATGCCTTCGTATTATATTCTTCTTTACAAAAATACCATTTGTTTCATCTTCAGGAATTCTGCACCGTTCAAACGTACACATTAGAAATATCAGACGAAGAGCGAAAGGAGATCCTCAACGCGTTCGGAGGCAGAAGCGGTCGATGGTTTAAATGTCCTAAGGGCCACGTCTACGTTGTGACTGAATGTGGAGGCGTCACTGAAGTTGGGCAATGCAACGAATGCGGAGAGTCAATTGGAGGTCAGAATCACTCAGTTTTACCTGGAAATGCACTGGCTTCTGAAATGGATGGCGCAGAATCCCCCCTCTATCCCACGGCATTAGCAAGACTTACCGTCGTTCAGCACAACAACCACAATGCCCAGAGAAATGCCTAAGGACTCTGCAGATCATTCTTCCTTCCTTCCTTCCTCCCACACCTTCTCCGTTTCCCCAATTAATTCCAATTAACTCAATTGCACATTCAACTTCGATTCTGTTGTAAGTTTTACAATAAGTTGACTTTTTAGGATACGATTTACTACCATACGAACTCATTTGATCAGCACGACGGATGTACCAATCAATTTCACCTCATTGTGAAATCCATGTGCGTAAATGTAATTATTATGGTTTATGGTGATGGCGTGAATTCAGAATAAATTATTTCATGACGTCTATTACAACTACTCAGGAATTCATCTGTCACTTCTCTACAAAAATAATAGTATACTGTTTATTTGCGGTTTAATTTACGTGAGAAAGTAGTCCATCTGTGTACACACAAGTCCACATTCCACATTACGAAATATTCCTGTGTATCCCGTACCTTCTGTGCATCCTCAGAAAACGGGTAGTGGTGGCTAATTAACGTCACACAATAATAAATCATGTCATTTCAGAGGATCGATGCATTCATAGCGAACGTCACCTGAGAGTCATTTTGAATATTTTGTGCTAGAGGGTTCAATGTGGACACAGAATTACATTACTGCTATTATCAGTATCATCATTACAGACGCATTAAGGATGCCGGAACTTATCCCGGATGTGAACGAAGCAGATGACACAAGGAATTAGGATTCATGTGTTCCTCTCCTTCCCGACCTTCCACATGTGTTTATATGAAATCCAATCAAGATATTAATGAACACAGCACACAAACAGGAACCTAAAAAAGCGTTCCATGCAGACAAGAAATTACTCCCACACGTGTGCGTTTACAGACAACCGTCAGAAAATCCCAGACAATTACACAATCTTATTATTCTAATCCATTTCCAACCTACTACAAAAGTCTAATAGTCTAATACGTCTCACAACAGCTACTGGGGAATATGCTTCATCTCCTTCCTTCAGTTTTATCCTTTATGTAATTGTGAAGACGTTAGTACATTTCTGGGTGGTACTTAAATCCTCATACCTCACAGATTCAGAATCTTCTTCATCAGAAGAATACGAGAAAAAGGGTTAATTCAACAGTTAGTGGAATTATTGGCCCACGTGCATGACACACATGAATGATAGGCTGTATAAGCCTGTTAAATAGTCTGTGCTCTTCATTTACGTCCGATGGATCATAGAAAAGTATGCAGATGAAATGGCCCTTTAAAACTCGCAACGTCCCACACGCTCAGCTCGTGATTCGAGAGTCACACTCTTCAGCTCTACCTGTTACCTATCAATTCAGAAGGTTTCAAATTTTTGAAGGTTTTTCCTCCTTCATTCGTGTGTTTTAGTAGGGCTATTATTTTTAAGGTTCAATATTAATGCCATTTTGCATAGACATATCCGGCTGGTGATTATTACAACAGGCTGCAGATTGCAGAAGATGGCTCATTAATTTACAATGCAACGGCATCAATGGAAATTTTACACGAGTTTTTCCTACTTTAATTTTATATAATAGGTGAGCTGGTCTTGTACTCTTTAGAAGGTTTAGATTCACTAGAGAAGCCACTAGAGACGTCATGCACAAGACGCATGGTTTATTAAGTACCAGGGAAACGTGTACATTAACACAATCATCTAGTTAAACTGTGGGAAAGTGATTTCTTACACAGACTCCCAACATTTACTCTCCTTTTGTTTTCCTCTTCAGCAATGAATGAACTGTACAAATGTTGAATGTACAAGTCCAAAGTTTGTGAACAGAGGAGGAAACAGTTTCCTAAACTAGTTCAGTCAGAGGCACATTTAAACCTTTCGTAATCCTCGCATCATCACCTGGACTTTGATCGAATCAGCTTTGTCCTTATTATTTCCTACTTTCTTGGTTACAAAAGCCATTTATTCGCTTATCTCTCTTTCTGCGTAGACTTCTGTAGAGTGTGATTTTAGGCAGCAACTGCGATTGATGTTTTATCAAAACAGGAAATTATATGAATGCGATAAATAAAATATACTTGACTCTTGAGAGACACAGGAAGGTGAAGAGCAGTCACCACTAAAAATATTCCAAGATCTCCGAGGAACGAATATTTTTGAATTTATTTTACGAGCAAAGTAGTACATCCTGGTGAATAATAAAACTCCACATGTGAACGGACAACACGTTCAACAGATTTCATGTAACTCTTTCCACTGGATTTGTATTTGGAGTTCAGGCGTGGAACTATTTCAAACCATTCGATACTCATAAATTGCATCCTTGTAATTGAACAATTCACCTGAAAAACGGTCTCTCTCTCTCTCTTCAACAGATCAAACACCAATTTAATTTAATAATAGAATCAAACAAGGTCAGGTCACCGCTCCAATAGAGCGAGAGCGTGTTGGTTTCATAGAGGTGGTCTATAAATATCTATAATTTACTACATTTCCTTTCCTAACTGTTTGGCCTTCGCCTGTTATTTCCCTTTTGTGTGGAGTTTCAATCGATGAACTCGTGTCACTAGTCAAAAACCATTTGATTTCGTATTCATATCAACGACAAAATCTCGTCAATTTACGCAGATGGAAACAAATACCTTTATCTATTGAGAAAGAGAGATATCCACACAAACACACCTTATAAGCTTGACATAAAGAAGGTTTATGAAGGTTGGCTCAAATTTCGTGACATTTGCCAAATTCAAGCCTAAATTGCCAGCTGCAAACTGATTACTCAGATGACCAAATTGCCCTCTTACACAACTCACAAGTCACAACTATTGATTTGACTTAATTAAACGAGGCTTTCTGAATTCCTTTACACATTCATTCGCTATTTTGTAAAAGGGAAATTTACAATTTACACTCCCAAGCATTCAAATAATATTCTGTTGTCTTTAAAACCTAAACAACTGCGTTAACAGCATTAGTAAACTTAAAATACCTGAATTCTCTTTCACACATTTGCATAGATTTGCATACATTCACAGCCACCAGCTAACACGCAATGTTGCATTCACTTTTTCGAAAAAAACAAGGATGCAAGCAAACATGAATCTGCAAGGATTCATGTGAGAAAATCAAGAATACGCATTAATAAATTAAGTTTCATCTGCAAAGATCCAAAGTATTTCCTCGTGAAATTCAATTCATTGGAATTTGGAATGGGTAATAATGAAATGCGGGGCTATGTGAGGTCAAGGATAATTACTGGGGATTTAAAACAACAAATAATAATAATTACTCCATCCAATCTCTCGTGCTTATGATAGTTCTCCTCCAATTACAACATTCATTCGTACATCATAACAATAACGAACATGGCAAGGAATCTTTGTGACTCAAAAACTCAAAAGCTGAGTCGATATTGCTGAAAGACCGTGTGAAATCTGAAAATCCTTGGAACAAAAAAACACGAAAATTGATATTCCAATAAAAAATGTAGGAAAGTTGGTCTGTAATTTGTAGCAATTAGTCTAAACTTGTTTGCTCTTCAACTTCATAAGTCCAAACTTTTAACTTTTGTTCTTCAAATTTGGACAAAAGTTGAGTGTAAGTGTTGAAGACGCTTCATTGACATCTCAATCAAGTATACAAAGCAGAGAGATAAGTATCGAATGAGTGACAACAAATAACAATGGAAAAGAATTGTTTAAATGCTAACGGGGAGAAGACTCAAGACTTTATGAACAAAAGGAACGATCAGAATATTAAGGATACGACACATTAAGAAGGAAGAATAATACGTAATAATAATGCAGAAGCACCCCACAGGGCATTCGACTATTCGACTATTCGACTCTCTTTCCTCGTCTTAAACTTTTATTCCTCTGTACACCTAACTCTCATTATGAGTTCGACCCAAAGTCTTTATTCTCTACACCCTTCTCCTTAACTCTCTTCCTTGTCTCTTCCAATAAAACAAACAACACAAGGAAATCCCGTCCAGTTTAGGCAGAAGTAACTCCATTTTTGGACAAAATATTCAATCAGCCTGTAATTCCCTTGTTTCCTATCATATTAAAGATCTTAAGGTTCAGGGAGTCAACTTACATCTCACTAAAAGTTCTCTCGATGCAATTCAAAACTTTCTGTTGCATGTGTGTGTGTGCAAGGGAGGCTATCGTACAACTCTTGTGTAATGTGTCAGTCTCTTTCCTTTTACATAATGAACTTGTGTGTTGGCTGGCCTTCTTAAAAAATACCAAAGATTGATTTGACTTGAATGTAAGTTCACAACAGTTTAGGAAATAATGCAAAGGAGTTACGTAAGGATGGAAGAGGAAGGTTAAGTTTCGTATGGCAACACTAACCAGAAATCCCAGACGCTCACGTAGTTCTGATTGCCACATCGTCTCAGGAAAATCTCACCAATTCAATGCTAACTGTTCAACAGCCTCTTCACCTTTTTCCTCATTCTGTCTCCTCTTTCTGGAGACTCTGTTAATGTCCTCTAATAATTCATTCCATCCTCTAAACACCACCAAATCATTCTGAGAGACACACGACCGGCGAGAGACTTTAACTGATGACGTAAAACTCCACTGTGAGATCATTTTTGCACCCATTTCACACGGGAAAAGCCTAGCGAGTTAATTTAAATGAGGAATAAATTCAGTGGGGAAGTTGTGGGAGCAGAATTAACATTTACTGCCGTAGCTTATCATACTCATACACTCCTGTGCCCCATTACTTACTTAGCATGTGTTTACACCTCACATTAACACATGTAGCACAGAAGGCAGAGGTGGGTCACCACTTGACAGAATTGTTCTGATGTCAGAGCAATTTGCATTAGAGATAAGACACACGAAACACTCAATTCAAACTCGTTTTTTCACCAGTTAATCCCACATGGCTCGACGAATTAATGCAAGAACGCACAGTTTAAGTGAATTGCATGTACAATCATCAATAATATTATTATTTTATCTATGTGCCTGGATTTAGTCGGAATGTTCCACTCTCATCTCCCTCAGCCTCTTCACACAAACACACACACACTATATTATTATACTTATTCACTTTCACGTTGCTTCATCTCCACATCACGTAAACATGCTTCTCTCTAAGATTACTTTAATGACAACTCATCATACAACAAGACTTTTAAGACTTAAACTGCCAAACACCAGATTCCCATCGATGCCTCGAATATTAAAGAACCGTAGTGATCTATTAACTATTTTATTAAGCTCTCCCTTCCAATCTTTAATGAACTCTCTGATAAGCGATACGAAATACTTATACAAGAATATTTAAGCAGTCCCATACAAACCGATTGTGAGTCATTCAAAGGACCAGACCTCAGGTGTTTAATTCACCTCTACATCTTCCCATAAACCGCAAACAAAAAAGCAGTAGATTAAGCATCTCTGTGGAAGTTGTCGATCGATCATCCCATTGGATTTAAACGTGGGTGTTGCACTCGATCTTCCCATATTCCCCATAAACAAGCGTGACAACAGAATGTCTTCAATGTGTGTCGATCGATGATTTAATACTTCTAATGACCATCTGTGATCTCCAGTGGTGGTGTGTCAACCCGTCACTCTTTTCATTGGCTCCTTTCATTCCTAATCTCCAAACTGTTCAAATGGCCCATAGATTATGATAACTACAATACACACACACACACACACAACACACATACACACATGCAACTCACAGATAAGCTTTCCTTCCATCCAAATAACCACACAACTTCTCTCATCTCTCATCGCCCAGAATTTTATGGGAATTCAGTTCAAACAATTTCGAAATTGCTTGGCATCAAACATACACACACATGTAACATCCCACACACACAGATACACACTTGTGTGTGTGTGTGTGTGTTTCCTCACATGTCACTTCCTCCACCAAAAGTTTGAAGCTCCTAAGCTTATCAAGAAAGAAGGTGGAGGCGACTGAGAGTCTTATTTCCTTATCTTTATTCAGATGAGAGAGCCTCACTGGACTCCCCCACTTGAAGAAGTTAAGTGTTTAGCTGTAAATTTAATCTTTTCTGGTCGACCTGATCTTCCAATGTTTCTCAACAACCGATAAAAACACGATGTTTGTATGAATATCGCCCATTTAAAACCACTCGACTTTGCCCGTCCTTCCACTCCCTCTTCAGCGTCACACCAAACAAACTCACTGAATACCAAACAAGATCGCATTTTACCATTTTACTTCTTTGAACAAACTTCCCTTCCTTCCTGTCCTCATCAAAGTTACGTACGCTATCAACTTCCAGCACGTAATTAATTGATTACACGACGACTTCCGTGGTATCAAATTAGATGTCAGACATCATTTAACACGAAAACAGTGTTCCTTAAACAGCTTAATAGCTCAATAACCTTGGCCACACGACTTTCTTCCTTCATTTCGGGGAATGCATCCAAGTGCAGCAGAGTCCGGAGTTAAAACAAATTGCCTAGTGCCTTTGCTTTTTTTGGCTTCTCAATTGAGTCGCACATTGCAACTTCTATAGTCGCATTGCAGACTAAAATAAGCAGAGGACTAGGCGTAGTTAGGAGAATTCCCGATGCATCATTCACACTTTGTGGAGTGCAGAACAGGCCGTATAAACCGTACAAATGTGTTTGTCAGACTCACGTGAGTATACACAAAGTGAGTCATCGTTATAAGGTCAATTATAGGTCGCGTGACTACCACGTTCAGCAAGGAGAAAGCTTAGAATGGCCAAGAAAGAACTGAGGAAACGTAAAGCTTTGACCCACTTTTAACGAGAGAAAGCCAACAGTTGCAACCAGGATGACGTTATGGGAAAGAACTGCGATGCACTCGGAATGCCCCAAATGCAGAGTCATCCCACCAATCATTCCAGGAGGATTCGTTCGAGGAAAAACCCAACAGAACTACGGAGAACCCGAACGTAGGTGAAAGTTCCAGGGAAATGCCATTTCGCCGTACATCCGCGTGGTCTCAAAACCTTCGCAGCTGTGACGTCAGAAGGAAGGAGTGACGTCATTACTGCTTTCTTCTTCTTTACGTCATCACTTTAATCTCTTTCAGACTTGCACACACATCCACAGCATTCCAGAGTTGTCTATGACACGTCACTAAATAATTGACTCCATCCTTCCACACATTATCTCTCCATGAAAGCAAAACAATTAGAACAAATTCATACGAAAGCCTCTCCTTAGTTTATGCCTTTTCCTCTCCAGTCTGAAAAAACCAATAGATAGACAAAAAGCTCAGACGCCAAGAGAAACGAGGAATGAAAAGCAACGCTTCTTTAGGAATTATATGGTAAGTGGGCTAACAAGGATTATTCAATTTCCTCGAACTACCAAATGCCAACATTCTCTCAGTTTCTAAAGCTCAACCCTTTCTCCAACTGTCAAAAGGAATTCCACTGAATGTTTTTAAATTTCATACCACCTGAATTCCACGTAAAGCTAAAGGACCTTTTAAAAGTATTCGTTGTAAATGTGAATCGAAGGAGAAATTGGAAATTAGGCTGTCATTCGTTCACTCATTTTCCGTACTTTCAGTTGCATGCAAGCGAAAAGTCATTCCACAGTCTTCAGCGAACGAGCCAACAGTCCCACCTGTTCCAGGAATTCTTCCTTCCTCAGCTCAAGAGTATTTTCCAGGGAAAGTCGCAACTTACTTTCTTCAGAAGGAACCCACGTGGAAAGCCTTTTTACTTTTTTAGCCTCTCCACTGCCAACTGCATACACCCATGTAGTGAGAGTAGTCTCATCAATTCTAGTGAATGACAAGTAGCAATTTCAAGTTACAAAGTAACCATCATTCAAAACCCACCATCAAGTTTTCCATAAAGCCCCCTGCACATTTCCACCGAAATACTTTGCAATTTAATTCCAATTTCTCAGTATGAATTCATAAAAGTATAACACACACACAATCAACTGTGTTATTGTGTGGCTTAGTTTTTTTCCTTCTGCGAATCGAGTCTAGTTATTTATTTCTTACAGATGATATCAAGTGCGTGTCTGCTTGATAAGTGTTGGTGTGGCGTAATCCTCAAAGATGAAATCGAATTTTTAACGATGAGCGCATCTCTCTCCTTCAGCACATATGCATGCAATGTGTAAAAGTAACGAGCAATGACGAACACAAATAAGACAATTCTCAGAATACAAACAGAAATACATATTCCATACATTTGCACATTAAGTCTATATGTTCTGTGAGTATTGTGTGCCGCCAACAATCCTTCAAGCGAGATGGTGTGAGATTTTTTATTTATTGTTTTTTTCGCATTCCAAAAATCACTTTTTTGCACTCAACCGTTCACTCCCACCCACATTCTCATTCATTCTGGGCTGAACTTTACTTACACTTCGTACTCACTCACACTCAGTCTCGCTTGTTGCAGCGGATGTGAATATGTCTGCTTGCTAAACGGTCTGATAGCACAAGGCTCTTTGTGAATGAATATGTGAATGGGTACGGCGATGTAATACTATGCCCACCACCACCACCGCTAACTTAACTACAAGCATATATAGGCTGTACATACGCATATAAGCAAGTAACGAATATTCATCAACCATTTAACAAAGTCTATAGACACTCACAGACAACAGACTCATTTCCTTACAGTCTGCAACTCCAAATGTACACGAATAATGGGAAAAGTCTGCACATCTATACACACGAATTCTTCCCTAATGACTAATGAATCACAATTACCAAAGGGTTTCAACTAGTTGGAAATTGCCTCTTTGAAAGTTCTTGAATTGATAGACAGTTTCAAATTTCAATAATCCACCCTAGACACTCACGAAGAGTACAACAGAGAACGAATAGACAACCACAGAATACGAGTCTCGCAGGATTTGCTGTGTGTAGAGGACTGCGTACAGACTCAAAAGGAAATAATACACCTACCACAAACACACTGTAATATACAGCAAAGTAAGAAGAAGAACCCTTTTACCCTTTACAACTTTTCTTTAATTCAATTGGCACGATTTTGTGGATGAATCGATGCATCCCAAAGTCTGTCTGAGTTTGTTCCACACCCACCACCCACCAAACATGCGGAAGAACTGAAGAACAGTTCATTCCATCAGTTCATTTCATCTCTTTCGACTTATTCAGCCTCATCACGTCAATTAGCAATTGTAAGTGGATGATCAATTGCTTCCAAATCTTCTTTACTTGCAAGCCAACTTCAACTCCACTGGACTTTCTCAGGCCCAGCAGATTCTTTCTTCCCTTTAAATTTAGTACGAGTGAATTTAGAAGTAAAAGCCTATTGCCTCCCTCCCACACACCATTCCCTCCATTCTAGAACTGATTCTACCTACATGTCATTTCCCAACGGTCTCCTACACACGAATCATTAACAAAATAAATAATTCGGTGCAGATAACTGCAACTAGCTACAGTCACCCACGTCTCGAGACTCCGGACGGATAAAAACGCCAACACACAACAATTACACATGCAGCATACACACTCACGTATTTAATTCTGAGGATTGAATCATCACCGCAGCAAAGGACAGGAAGATGGACTTAAACTTTTGTTTTAAACTGGAAGACACAATATCCTCATCATGTCATGTTTGGATAGAATGTACAGATGCAAATGTAGTAGCAAGTGTTAGTAAACGTGTAAGTTTCAAGTTTAAATTTTATGCATTTTGTTCCCTTGTAAGGGAGAGTCTTTAGAGTTTAGAGCTGACTAACTTTTTTCTAGTAAAAATAGCAGCCTCGCCTTTCAAAATGTCAAGGAGTGGTTTCCTCGAGTACTCTCAAGTAATAACAATGATTACCGGACTCCCCATTAAGACACATTATTTCAGAGTTCAGACTCGAGAAACACAAACACTGCGACGTCCGACACACTATAAACTACAAACTATAAACTATCTGTAAACTCGGCTAAGAGATCTTACGATACACACAACCAGTTCTACTTTCAATTAACAAAAATTCTCGGCTTTGCAGATTTATGCCTTCAATTTTTCAATTCTCAGCCACTTTTTCATTTTATTAGCATGTCTTTCACAATTTTTCAGTTAAATCAACATTCGCCTTATAAATGATTTTTTAATTTGAAGCGTAACCATTAAGGTTCCTTACGTGTCATGTGTAGTTTCTAATTTGTTCGTTAAAATGAAAGACTTACTTAATCTCAGTTTTGTTTGTGTAACAGGCAGCTTCGCAGCTTAAGTTTAAGTATACAAAACAATCGTGTTTTTGTGTATCGTCATCGTGTGAACTTTTATGAGTGTGTGTCTGTGTGTGTGTGTGTCAAGCACACATCTATGAACTACATTCAGTAAGTCACAGCATTTTATAACCTTAGCCTACATCCTAATTAAAAGAGTACTTGCTTCTCAAATTGTCTCAAGAATTTGTATTCTGTCTCATTTTGATCTCCATATTTTGGAATTTCCACTCCATGAGGTGATACGAAATCTCACCTTTTGCCTTTTCTGCTTTCTCACATCTTACATTCCACTTCCTTAAGCAACAAGAGCCCACAATCACTTTTAAAACAGGCAACGCCTTTTCATCTCTCGCGAGAAACCTGACTCCAACTGTTACAATACTTGATACACGTGTTTATCTGTAGAAACTCGCCAAATTATGGATTACAATGCTCCAAAGTTATTTTTATCGTTTGTTTGCATAAACTTAATCTAAATGACAAATGGGAACCATATAAATCTGCGTTGCTTAATCTACAATCCACCTACAACGCACAACTTAGCTGAGGAAGAGAAAGAGAAGGCCATATTTTGAGGGTGGCTTTTGGCAAAGCTTACTTGAACTATGATCATCCTAAACCCAACTAAAAAATCGAATGATAAACGAAAAGATGACTTGCCCAAGTGTGAAATGGAATTCAAGGAAGAAATACTTAGTTAAATTAAAAGATGCTCTTCTCCTGCCTTCAACTTCCAAATCTCTAATCTGCTTTTGAAACACACGAGTGGAAATAAATTGTGATGTCGTAGTATTTAGTAGTATCGACCTAATAAGCATATCTGGAGGGAGATCTTTTGGAGTCGCGTTCTTTAACGCACTCCCTCAACTCTACACAAGACATACCGATGAAATCAAGAGAGTTGCATGACGGATGAACAGTCTTTTAAATTTAATCCAACCATAATTTAATTATAATGATAATCCACTCATTACTCGAGAGAATCGCTTATCATCGGAAGGAATCAAAGGTCATCATCATTTTACATTCTCAGCCTCATCCCATCATAATCACAGAGAATGAATCAACTTGTGAATGGAACAACCAACGAGCGAACACTCTCAATCAAGATTGACAATAAAAGGGCTGCGTTTAATGAAGCCAAATAAGGAATCCCCCCTAAAAACTAAAAACACTCGATACTTTCATAATAATTTATTGTCGGCCTTTCTTTAATTCGTCTTTAAAGCACAATTACACTTTGTACATTCAACACACTAAGGCAATAATAATGTGTAAGTAGCTGCAGAAGCAATAATAATCCGAGTCTGTCTCTACTTCTGCCAACAACTCAAACAGCTTCCTCATTCACTCATCCTACATTCTACACAATATACTTCCCTATCCCATTACCAAATCGTTGCAGTCATTTAAAACCTTAAGTGATAATAAGATTACGTTCTCTCAGATTTGCATACATACGTCTACGTGTTTAAGGCAAATCCATCCATACAGCTTTATTCGAAACTCTAAGAATTCCTTGAATTCATTTTTTTAAATTGCAACTTATAATTCATAATCTTAAGCCCCTCACTTGCTGATGTTGCAGCTTTTGTAATAACTTCTAAGACACTTAATGAGCCGCCTTTCCGATAAACTGTTATTTAAAAAACATTTTGTGCAATTGTGTTGGCCAAGATCTTGGCCAAAGCAAAACAGCCAACTAGCATAAAATATAATGCTGTACTGCATTGAATCCCTCCATCCTTATAAAGTAAAATAATATTGGAATTTCAAGGGACGATATATTAAACACTGTATTCTTAATTGCAATTTATTTTAGGATGGCGTCTCAAAGAGATTATTCATTGGAACTTTTCGTGTAACTTTAATTTGTACTCTGTACTCTGCTGCTGCTGTTAAATTTCTAATCAAGGTTGCTCTGTGACCTTATCCACGAGCAGTAACACTACATCAAACGTAAAGAATTCACTACACTCTCTTTTAGCTGTCGATATGCTTTGTGATGATGATAGAGCAATATATAATTTATGAACTTAAGTGCTCCTGCTGCTGAGGCAATAAAATCCTCATCAGCAAGGAATTCACATTAAGTCAAAAGCAAGCAAGGCTTATTTAAATTATTTCAAAATATTTAGAAATAACGAGCTTCGCCGCTATTATAAGAGTAACACAAGCCTCCAATCAACGATCGTATTTCATCCTTCAAATGTTTATCAAACTTGTACAAAAGAAGACGAGAAAAAATGAAAAAAATCAAATTATAAATTACAGGGAGCAGTCTACCTAACCTGTAGTTTATTTGCAGTAAACAATATAAACTCTTTGGGTGAGTAAAATAGAGCAAACTTGATATTTATTTGAACACAGATTCGTATTAAATTAAAATAAATCACACGCACAGTGTGATCTTCATTCATACAACGAGCCTTAATGTCTCCCGGCTAACAGCCTTCTCACTTAAAAACTTTAGTGGCAGCAATCAATTAATTTATGAAGCCTTTTCCTCCCACACAGCATTAAATCATCCTACAATATCATTCAGACATTCACTATTTCAAATGCATTAAGATTGCCTACGCATCTTTGTCTATGAATTGTCTACAATTACACGTTTAAATCGTGTATCATTATTTCGTAAGACCCAATAACAAATGTCAGAGGAAAACTAAACTTCACTCTCTTGGCATTGTTTCCTTCCAGAACAAACTCATCAAACTAATCACTTACACTATTATTCGCTTCCTATGAAATTACATCAAAATTTAATGTGCTAGCATTTCTTAACTTCACAAGAAACAAACGGTCTCACTAATTACTCATAGAAAGATACTTCTGGATCATTTTAATGGGAATATATCCAACTGACAGCTCAGAAAGATACAGATGAATTTCTCAAGGCTGCAATTCCCTATCAACTACAACACACTACGTGCAAGTTCAGGGATGAGTTGCAAAAGTTGTTTTGATATGAGAATATAAATACAAATCCACGTTGAAAGGATAACTTTGCAATTATTAACTAAGATTCTGTGCAAAACAATTGCACATGCATTTTTACACAAAACCGTGTTGTTTTCCTTTTGACTTGACTTTGTATTCTGAAGAAAGATAAGGTAATTACAGGTTAGCGATGATGTGAGTCTTCTTGCTTAAATCCAATTAAAATTTCAATATATACAAGCTCGCTTAGAATATACGTGAGGTCAGTATACATTCCATGTACACAAAATATGTTTACCTGTGTGTTTTGTAGTGTGTACGTATTTCCCATTTGCACGCGTATGCAATCTTCCTTTATAATCGCTGACCTTGTTTCTATTCCACCTTATCGTGAAATTATTAATGTGTCTTGAGTATAAAGCACAAGAATAATTGTCCAGGACAATTGCGTGAAGATTCAGCGAATTGAACTGCCCTCAACAACAAAGCACAAACAAAGCTAAAGCCTAGAATACACAATTAATACTTTCATTCCTTAATTTATTGCGGTGTCCTACTTCTCTACACGCGTGCCTTCAACACTTCTACAACACAACCGAATGACAATGATTCTGAACTAAAGCTGATGGAGATATATTTCATTATTAATTTATTATTATCTACTTTCAATTTTGTCGATTTCATAGCAGTAAGGTTTATAGTAATGAGTGTTCTAATTACTTTGTATACCTACTTTGAAATGATTAAAATCTAATTACAAGTGGCTCAAAAGGGAAGTGCTGCTGCAGACTACCGAGTACCCACACAATAATTTTAATATTCTCTATCAATAAATTAATGCTCCCTTATTTTGTCATTAGTCTCTTACAGATTTGCTAGTTTTATTGTCAAAAACAAAAATTCCCAGCATAGACAATTTCAGCAACGATGAATTATTTATTGCCATGCAGCTTTCCAAACATCTAAACTCACAAAGGACACTCCGTTTTCTTACTGTGCTTAATAAATTACTGAATTATTGACATACTTAAAAAATGAGTAGAATGTAAGAAAACTAATCTCAAACGGTTTCTACTACAAGCCACATTTTGTTTGGTTTGTTTTTAACAAGTACACTTGAGAGATAATAACGCACCCGATAGAATGTTCATTTGAATCTGATTGGAAACATCTTTTAAGCAACCTATTGGCCATTTGTTACACAAGTCACTTAAGTTGGCTGGGGGTTTGTTTCTGTATTAACTAACGCACAGCTTGATGGGTTCATTAGGCAGTTATTGTCTAACCCTGTGGTGTAATGGGCACACCGAATTCTTCACCGACTTTCCTTCGTGTTAAACAAATTATACGATTTATAAACAAACTCTTTTAAACATTCAAATCGACTCAAGAAACGACGAAGCTGGAAACACACAAGATACCCTTCTCCTACAATTCGTAATCTCTTCTAAAGCATCGTTAAGAAATTATTGCTCACAGATATTCCGTTTCGGTATTGTAACTTGTGATTTATTTGGTACATTTACTTCCCAGCGACCCCGTCTGGATATAACCGGATCGTCCCACAGAATGTAAGGGAAATTGTAAATTCAAAATAAACGGTTAAAGATAAGATGGGACTGGAAAAGATTCAAGATGGTTTATTTAGATGAATCAGAATATCATCAGACTGTGAGAGAGAATTCGGGTTGTCTGGTGGTGGTGGCGATATCAAAACGAGATCAGTACACCAGCAACTATCGCAGGGAGATGCATGTGACTCGATATGTAAGTATGAAATGTGATGGTAGGGCGTGAGAAAGTCTAAAAATACATGGAAATCAACGAGTACACCGATGCGATGAACGATGTACAGGGAAGGAAGCGTTGGTAAGAAGAGAAGCAAAAAATAACAACCCTGGAAAAGGCCCTCTCATTTCATTATCAAACATTTCACGATACACGGCCAATGGGTGCAGCATTTCACCCTCAGTCTCAAAGTCTCAAGTTAGCAGAGGTGTCGAGCTAAATTAAAACACCCACTGCACATTACGTAATGCATCTCACTCTCACTTACCCAGTTTCATGCCACAACGACTTCATTCAATCCGTAGAATGGATCCAATGATAAGAAAGATTTATTCT
>JAQGAC010000948.1:0-17189 GCA_034696585.1 Isotomurus maculatus
ATTTCTCTTCTCTTTAATAACATATTGATGCATGATTTGATTAAACGCAAGGAACCAAATCTAAGTTTTCTAGTGCAAGTGAGTGAGTGAGTTTTCCCGGTGTGACAGTCGGATGTTTCAGCCATCTTGTTTAGTGTGACCCCGGTGTGTTCCCGTGTCTGTCCTCTATTCCTCACCTCAAGTGTCATGCTTAATTAATTGTAACTGATCTGGCCTCCCTTAAATAAATTCCGGTTGTAGGTAGTTTAATTTGAGCTCAAAATTATCGTGTAATACGTTTTTAAAATAATTTAATTTTATCAGATGATTGCTCCAAAATTGCTTTATTTTAGTTTAGAAACAGTAACTAGAGTAAGCATACACGAATGCCACCTTTCACCTGCTATCTAATGACATCAAATCACAAAAAGGAATGCATTCCCCCGTATCACCAAAAAGCTGGAGAAGCTTGTTTAATATTTTAACATTGTAACGACTATGCAGGATCTAATTGTATGACATACTTCATAAGAAAACAAAAAGTACCGTACCGCAAACCGTACCTACCGTAAACCTACCGTAAACACTACTAAGCCTATCTTACAAATGCGATACCAGGTTTTCGTTTCCTTGACCTCCAGAATTGAAGTTTAAACGAATAATTTGAGCGCAAGTACATAAAAATCAGACTAAAACACAATATAAAAAATATATGCAGCTCACTTAACTTCAATTTTAAAGTACGCCAAGAGTATACTAAAAATTCTACTGCAAAGAATATTAAGCTGATAGAGATTCCAAAGACAAGAGCATAGTAAATTGTTTGTAAATTTCCGAAGAGCACAAGTGGCTCAGTTTCTTTTCTGGTAAGGTTTTGCGTTGCTCTGCGAGAAAACGATTCCCTTGGAATGTAGTCCACAATACTAAACCATTCTTGAACTTTGTCATATATTCCAGCCTGAATCAGTCTGTCCAACGAAGAAGAAAGCTTTTGCAGTGAATTGGATCTGCTAAAGTACCAACCATATTTATTGGTTAACACATTCTCTTTCGACATGTAGAAATCTCTGTCAGTGTAAAATTTCTTAAGATGCATAAACTCTAGTACAATATTTGGGGTTACATCGACATAAGCAGTTCGTTTGCACTGGACTAACTCTTCCTCAGTAGCGTACGGAAGAATTGAGATAACTTCATTTGCAAGCACATAATCTTTGTTGAGAAAGTATTTTGAAACGGTTCCGGGTAAGACATGCTTCGCCTTTATCATCCAAAATCGATCGCTTTCAAATTTTCCTTTGGAGGTGAAATTGAGAATTCTAAATTCAAGCATTATTCGGTTTGAACAAGCAAGTTGAAACAACAACGTCACTTTTCCTAGTATTGAAGATAGGGTTTTATAATTTCGAGTTATTGACATGTCGTAATGTTTTGCAGCCGGGGATAATATATCAAAAGGAAGAATTGTCTGTTTAGACATTTTCACTTTGTTAAAGTCCATACTGATGAGCTCAATAAAACTTTCAATGCTTTTGTTTTGCACCGGGGCAGAAACTAATGATATTCCTACTCCTTTGTATCCATTTGTAATGACAATACACCCAAGAAGCATTCCCGAAATAAAAACCCTAAACTTCCAACGGCATTCAATGGTTTTTGGGATGGCAAAGGAGTGCTCCACAAAAGCTGAGTAGACGAAAAACTGTGCAAAAAACTGGGGTGCACTTTGTTTCTCTCCTGCGTGCAAGATACAATAAAGGCCAATAATAAGCAGTAGGAAAGAGACTGCCATCGCAATCCACACAAATAGGTGCATAGGCTGAAAGTAAATTGTCCAAGTGTAATCTGGTGTCGAAAAGCAGGTTATGAAATAATAAGACTTTGTATCGGACAAAACATAGCTAAAATCTTCATACAAAATTTGAAAATCCATTACAGATTTTCCAACTTCAAAAGATATCGGTTGACCAGCATATATATGAGAGTTTTTAAAGCCGTCATCCTTAAGACCTTGTAATGGGTTCTGAAGTTTGAGTGTAACGTTTTGGTTTTTAGCGATTAAGAAAGCGAAGTACAGTAGAAAGTCCTTCTGGTCGCCTGTTTTGAGAAACTTAAAAGGAAGGTTTGTTGAGGACACACTGTAAGTTTCCGGGGATTCTTGATTCGAACGTAAGGTCCATTTTTTTGAAAAGTATGTGAAGGCAACAAGTGGAAACCAAGAGTCGATTGAGAGCAACTCTAAGGAACCAGACATTTCCAACAAGCTAGTTTCGTAGCTTATTGGGGTGAACTCTTCTTGGCACCAAGCACACATAAAAAAGTGTTGACGAGGTAAATTTCGAAACGGCTCATTGGAATTTAAAAAATCCGAATCATTCATTACTATCACTGACATGAAAGAGAAATCAGTGCGCTTGGGATCAAGGTAACGAACTAAGTTTTTGAAATAACTCCTTAGGTTCTGAGGAGAAAGAACTGTGAAGTGGACCATCAAAAATTGCTTTTTGGCACGCATATAAGTTGATGGGTGCAAAAGTGCGTTGAAACGAAAAGACATCTCGAAATTTGATACCTCAGATTCATAGTGTCTTTCTTCCTTTTCTTCAAGCCGTTCCTTTTCAATTTCTAGAGAAACCGAAAGGATTCCTTCTCGGGTGGTGTTTCTATTTCGTTGAAGTTCCTTTTCCAAATCTTGGATATGTTTATGCAATTTGAGCTCATGGAAGTACGGAGTAAACCTTGTAACCAGTATTAAGCATTTATCTGTTTGTCTTACAGGTGTTCTTTGAAACTTGTTTCATTCATTTTTAATCCTGTCTTCCAGTTCGTTTTCCCAATTTATTTCTGCTTGAAAACTTTCTGTACGAGGGGGTTTTTTGTATGCAATATTGTATATTGTAACTAATCCGTCAAAAACTGGTCCGTTGAAGTCAAGACCTTCATGAAATATGCTGATTAGGCATCTTGAACCGAACCAACGTTTAGGAAGGTGATAGCAAATCCCGTTCTTTACCAAAAACAGAAGCAAGGTGAAGAAACTAGGATATCGTCTGAAGCAAGCCATGAAAATAATCCAAAGTGGCCCTTATTTATCAAGAATAAACATATTCTTAATTTCCAACAGGAATAAGGTGAGTGGCTTTAATATTTCGAAATCTTGAAAAGATGGGAGAACTTGTAAAGGATTGACTATTAATGCAGGACGGATAATATTCCAACTCATACCCAATAAAAATTTTCAACAAGAAATTTTCAAGAATATGTCCCGTCTACCATAAATACAACTTTGAAAATCGTCAATATAAGCAACTTCGTCTTCCTCCGGGCATCAAACGTATTTGTGCATACTCAAACCAACACCAATCGCAAAAAACTGATTTCATGAATTCCTGTAGAAGGAATTATTCCGGTGGGGTATTACAAATTTAAACCACTGGAATTAAATATTGAAGTAAATCGGAGTGTGAACACACACAAGAATTCCTGATTTAACAAGGGTAAGTTGGATTACCAGTATCTGCAGATAGTAATAACACGTGACGTATATTCTAACAACATGTGGCAAGTGGCAAGTTTGCACAGGTGAGTTCACACCAAAGCGTAACCTCATGTCTGAGAAATGAGAGGAGACAATCCTTGAAAGTGGGAAATTGGGAAGATATGTTTGGGATATTTCAAGTTTTAAAGCTTGAACTTGAGGCACAAATAATATATTTACTGTGAGACTTAACTACCGAGCTTGCAGAAAAGATTGTGGAAATGTTTGAGTCAATTCGTCGATATCATGACCGTTTTGATATCTTTCATGTGAAATCCAAGTTCACATATTATCTCTTAACGCGTCCCGGTATTAAACACAGTAGGTCTACTACATCTTCAGTGAGAGTCAAAAGTGTTTGACGCTGGTTGGCAGGAGACTGTTTATTAGATGTACGATAAATGAGCACCATGATGCATTGTCAAGATAGCAACCGAATATTCTAATACTCTGTACAGGTTGCGAAACAAGTCACTCAACGAACGTAATGAGCCCAATGTTACAGAAAGGCTCATTACTCGTTTTTGCGCGATTTACGGGACACCATGTACATTCTGTCTTACGATGGAATGATGCAGTTTCATAATCGAGTTTCTTGATTACGAGATACACATAATTTGTGGTATCCCTTCATTCAGACATTTTCAAAATGTTGGCTCAAAACTTCAAGTCCTGGCTGTAAGATTACGAAAAATATTACATTTTTGAATTTGTCAAGGTGTCAATTGAAAAATATAAGACCATTCCCGAAAACAGTCGTATAAACGTTTCGAAAATTTGTAGTGAAGATTGTCAAAACGTCCAAAATTTGAAATTTTGGTGGCGTCCCAAAATTTTTGAAGCGGTTGTGGTTAATTATCTGCATCTGCATAATTTAAGACGGTTTCCTTAACACAAGATAATTTTTCAAAAACACATTGAAAACATTCAACTAATTACACTTAATTTCTTCTCTCCGCCTATACTGAGCGTCGAGACCCAACGTTTTAAAAATCTCCAATGTGAGGAGAACCAAAACTGAAAAACACATCGAAGTCAAGAAACTCGATTTTTAAACTACGATAGTTTATTCTTGTAAGCCAGTTTTTGTTTTGATACATGGAGCACGATATTGCATGACATTAGGTACTGAAACAAAACTTTGTCAAACTGCTTGTTATTTGTATGCGTTGAGTTGTTTGTTAATGCTATTATATTATTCACTCTTATTAGAGTGGCTCTCAAGGGAACGGCTGTTCTGCTGGATTCTCGAATAAATTAGATATTCAAACTTCATGCATTATTTATAAATTATTACTTTAAGCTTAGGAATTCCCCACATATTCGACGAAATGCTATTGATCCGATGGAAAAAGAACAACTCTTCTGTATGTGACATGCCACGTAGAGTAGCTGCGGATAGTGGAAACTTGAGACAAACATCTTTAAGTCGAAGCAGAATTTCGAATTCACTAACAGGGGAAACCATGTTTTGAAAACTCGAATCCACTAAACTGCATTGAAAGTGTGCCACCCTTATATGCTGAAATTCTACTGCACACTAATGAATTGCGCTTAATTAGTTCCAATCTTCCAATGCATAAAGTTCTTAGTTGAATGATATTCAAATGAAACGTAAAGGTCATTTGTATGAATGACCTCTTTCTTTGGAATCCGCAAGGACGAGCAGTGCGGGTGACGTTGCCGTGGAGGCGTCGCTGGACGTCACGTTCGACGTCATCCGCAATTTAACCTTCCTGTGGTGGACGCCAAAGGTGAAGTTTCCCCTTACGATTCCGCCCTCCGGGACTTCCACCCACTCTACCACCCCACTTTTGACCAATTTAATAAATATCCGGGCGAATTTCGGCGTCTTGTCGACATTCCCGTCGACCACCACGGCGTGGTAGTTGACTGTGTCTCCACGGGTGTATTCGGATTTGTCAGTCTGCACAAACATTTCGGCATCTGAATTCACTTCCGTTATCTCCGCGTAAGTCTGCCTTCCCCACTCCTGAGGACCCGACTGACGTGCCCTGACGACCAAACTTGCTATCCTGCACGGGAGGTCACTCATCCGCAGCACCATACTCCGCAGTTCATTGACCTCCAGAGTGACCTCCTCCCCCGCGAGGACCTCCCCCACCCCAGTCTGCTCCTTGTAACCAAACATGTTGGGGTCCTAGTGCGTCTTCTCCTTCAGAGTGCGGAGGGTGAGGTCAAAGGTCACGTGGGGATGAAGGGACTTCTCCAGACTCACCAGCACCTCCAACTCCTCCCCGTCCCTCACTTCCTCAAGAGCCGTAGCTGTGAACAGGACTACACTCATGCAGAACTCCGCATCCTCCTCGCAATTTTCACACATTCCGTTACTCACATACTCAAGTTGAAATTTGTGAGATACGCTACAACCAAACCTTTAATTTTTACACATTTAATGATTTTATGCAGTTTAGAGATTATGAATACAATTAATCCCGACGTTTTGCACTTGGAACAGCTGCTGATGCTTCTTGGCCAGAATTTTGCTCCGACCCAGTCAAATCAACAAACGTAATTAGTCAGTAACGTAAAATTTTTGCAACCCAATCAAATGGAATTGACATGATGTGAGGTGACACATATTCAATAGCGTGTTCGGTTCGCCAACATTTATTAGCATTTGTAAACAACTTAGGAGTGAGCATTTTGACGCGTTTAACATTGTATGTGAGTTGCGTAACTAAAAGGTTTTATTTCCTAAAAAAACTGGTAGATTTCCGCTGAAAAAGGAGGTTCATTTGGAATTTCATCCTAGGAGCAGAGATTTTAAGCCTTTTGTGAGTCAAAATGAAGTTTGAAATAAAAGCATAATTCAATATATTGTCAGATTTCAAAATTATTGTTACAATTCCATACAAAATATATTTAACGGTCTCTAACACTTGGAATACGAATGTGGCGATTAGGAATATTATTCAAGTGCAAAAATCCCACAAAAAATTTAATTATAATCAGGTAAATGTATTTGTCTTCACAGTTCCACAGTACCTCTGAAACGTAGAATACCAGGCAAAGACAGCATAGTAGTGAATTCAGTGCAGGTGGAGTTGCGCCAGATGGAGCTCAAGGTTCTCTTCTTAGAGCTGACGTGTGTTCTTCCTTGAGAAGTTTTCCCTTGACTACTTAAACACGATGGTGCATAATTAGTTTGCTTAATACACTCGTTAAAAGCGTGGAAGACAGAATATCGTATGAATAATTTAAAATTGCTCTATAATATTTTTCGTGTTGTTTAGCTGGCATGCTTAAGCTAGCTTACAACGTTTAATCCTCCACTACGTGGATAAATACCTACGGATCCCAAGGCACTTAACAGTTAATACTCATACGTAACAACATCGCGCAACAAAATATTCCAATATGTAATATTTGCTTCAACGTTTGTTAGCAATGTAATTACTTAACATGAAGTATACAAGCAAGTTCGGAGTTAAAATCCTATCGATTTTTGCCACGTATGTTTAACGATGCTGCAAGTTTGGTTCTTGCAGTAGATAATAAAAAATTGGTTTAATTGATTGTATTATCAAGCTTCTTCTGGCAACAAACAACAAACACAGTTTCCTGAATGTTCGAAGTCATGACGCTGCAGCTAATATTGTCTTGGAGAAGGCTAAAAAATTCTATTGTACAATCCTGAGGACATTATGTTTTAAATTTCCAACGAGACGAATCTGTCAATTAAACCTGAAAATTAAAAATGTGTCCAAATGTTTTGTAGATTCTATGCCACTTCCGTTTAAACTCTAGAAGGTACAATTGAAAAGAGTCAAAAGCTCATTTTTGACCCTTTTAGCAACCAAGTGATAAATGTATATCTACGTGAATTCGTAACTGAGAACAGTGAGTTGGAGATCAAATGGCGACCTCAGGGATGAGTGGAGGTGGTAAAGCCCTCATGTTACAAGTTAATTAAAACACCAGCTAAATGTTAAAGATGGTGACGATAATCAGTGTTGACGTTTTAAAGGAATATAGGTGACATTTGTCCTGAATTTAGGTGATGCGATAAATATTTGCCATTTGGTTTCAATTAATTATCATAATTTGTTTATCAAGTTTCACGTCAATAAAATTTGTGTGATAAAAATGGTAAGGTTGAGTATTCAACGACACAATTTTAATACGAATGAAAGGCATCAATATTCTTCCAACATTTTCTAGTCTTTTTCATACGTTGCTTACGAGGATTGTTTTGAACTATAGGTCTGTCACTAATTTTCGTAAGCAAATATTTTTATAAGTTAGGTATGTAGAATAGTAGGCTTCTGCATTTGGCAGTACAAATTCTCCTTACGTAATCATATTTAGATTCCCAGATTTTCAAGACGAAAAATGTTGTGTCTATTTCGAATTCCTTTGGATTTTACAGCCTCGTTTATAATGAGTTTTAATAGTCTACCACTATGCGATCATGGACTCACAACATAATATCCGTCCCAGTGTTTCAATAGCAAAGTATTTGAAATGATACTCGGCAGTGACACATATTCTTCAAACAATCAATACACAACATCATGAATAAATGAATGGTTCTCAAATAATTTATTTGTCTACAATCATTCATGTTTACACAGAATCTAAACGCAGCATATTGGAAATCAAGCGAACATTAAAAGCTATCAGGGACAAATAGTGAACAAACGTGTGCTGTAGAACCCTGCAGAAGGTATGAACTATCTTGTCTAATCCGGTATGCAGATCTTGTAACAAAAGAGTTGAGTTGGGTTTGATTAGAAACATGTGGTTTGAAAAACGATTAAAAATACAAAAATATTCAACAAAAAAGCCTCACAGGCAAAAACACAACAATGTCAAAAGTATATAAAATAAAGTTTGAATTTTCCCATCAAGACGGATTTTAGAAGGCCCATGGTCAAAGTCTTTCAAACCATTGCTTTGCTTAGTATGTTCACGTCTTGCATAGAACTGAGATGACTCAAAATACGTAACGATTTGAAAATAAATCCCACTCGCAATCAACTGCTTTAGATTCATAATAAATATTGAATTACTTGCAAATGATGTTAAGTCCAAGAAACGATAGCCCAAAAAGATTTGTTCGGAAGAAAAGAACCTGATATGTGGGTATTGCTGTGTCAGATACTTCAGCTCAGACGTAACTACAGTATGCTCATCAGCGAAGACTGACTTTCCGCATTTGATTATCTCTTGTTCGACGTAAAAAGAAAACATCGTGAAATTATTTATGCTGCACGTTTTAGGTTTAGACTCAGATTTGAATAATGTCGTGATATTTTTTGGTACTTCACCGTGAAATGGGTGTATTAAGTTGAACAATGTTTCCTCTTGCTTTCTAATGTACGGAAGCTTGTCCATTTGACTGTCCTCCTTTTGAAAGAATTTCTCCAGGACATACTTACGATAATGCTTTATAAAAGGCATCGATTCTATACAATCCGATTGTCTCTGAATTCCTACATTCATAACATTGTACATGAACGAAAATATGTAATTCTTATAATATTCATTGCTGCAGGATGTAATCCACCCCAATTTGTTAAAGTAACTATTAGCTGATGAAAGTATTCTAAATTCTTTTCCTGCTTCAAGCTCTCTGGTTGTAATTGATTCATTAAAATATTCCAAATATATATTATTCCCGTGCATCGAGAAATTTTTTTTACACCAAAGAAATTGCCCTTGGATTGAAGTCCAATTATAAAAAATATTTGTTAGGTTTGAAAACTTGTGCACAGATTCCAAGCTGAAAGGTTGAATTATGGCGCAAATTAGCACTCCGATGTAAGCATTCACTACAACAACAGTTGCAAGAAACCAAACACCATAACTCAACCGGAAAGGTACTTTCTTGTTAAGCCAGGAGGGAATACCACAAGTGTCGTCGGTAAGAGTAGCGACAACAAGAAGAGGGAATGAGAAAGATTTATATTCATGTTTTGAATGATAGCAAATCAAAAATTTCCCAAATAGTGACATGATTACTGCAAATATTAATACAAACATCCATAAAGCAGGCTGAAATGGATCAGTGTAAAATTTGGCTGTGAATACGGGCTTGCTGTAGCAGGTAATGAATGACTGAGTTAATAATCCAACACCAATTGGCCAATTCTCTCCAAAATATAAAGTATATCGTTCGTCCCCTTTGTCGGGGACACGCGACGCGGATACAAACATTCGGGCTTTAGGATCATCTTTGACACCCTTGCATCCTTCCCTTGAAAGCGAAATGATGCAATAAGTAACTGACAAGTTATTATTCAGGAATAGTAATTGAAAAACAAAGTAATCGGTGAATTGCCTAACGTCATTTGTATTATGGAGGTTTAAACTAACAAGCTTCGTCAACGACAATGGGTGTGCCCGACTATTTTTGATACTCAAACTAAATTGCTTGGAAAGAAATTCGATCATTCGTGGTGACTCTGGCAGAAAAAACACCTTTTCGTTTATATGCTGCAGAAAGTAAGTGAAATCTTTAATTTTAAAAAGGGGTAACGGTTTTTTTGAATAGATCAACCTTTGATTGCCTGTGCATGCCTGGCACAAAAAGTGCGTTATGCCAAGTGAAGAAATACTACCAGATTGGTAGAAGTCAGAATTCCGTAAAAGCACAAATCCGACTTTATTGAAAAATCTAAATTCTGATTTCTGTGAATAATCTAATATTTTTAGGTCTGCCTCTTTTAATCTGGTCAGCATGATTAGGTGCGAAGTAGTCCCAATGCCCCATCCCACAAAGCCGTCTTCCTCATCTACTTTACGGAAAAATTTTTTGTCGATTATACTTAGAACCATAGGGATTTCATTCTTGCGGTGTGGATAGAAATAAAATTTGTATCTACCCTTAGACCGAGCTCCAAACTTAACTCTGTCCAGCTGCATCAATATAACGTAAATGCAATAAATGCCTTTGATACGGTGAACATTAATCGATGGATCAGTCGCAGGTCTAAAGAAAACTGAATATTCCAATCTGGTTTTTGGCAATGTGCGGATTGTGACAGGATTCCTAATACAAAGATTCCGTTGCTGTGAATCATGTAGCAACAAATGTATATGGCATTCATTATTTGAATTCACAGCATCATCTACCGATTTACCAAACCTGGTATCCAAAGGGAAGCAGTTTGATAATAACGGGAGCAGGCTAGCCCATAGCAAAACTTCAACTTTCCCCATAACCCTGTACAAGCTCGAAAACTTTCAGGTGTCTTGGCGTTCCATTTGGATTCTTTAACTCCCGAGTTTTTTAGTCGTTTTTAAGTCACTGAGTCTCAAACAATGAATACTTGAGGACGCGTTTGGATTTTTGCATTTCTGGAACACTTCTCAGTATCCACCTAGGTTTTGCTCACGATTCGACGCCTGGAAAAGAAACCCAAGCTTAATTAATTACACAATTCGAAATAAATATCTTAATTTCATGCGATTTACCTTAAAGTGCTCCTTGCATTTGGGTTGTGTTGTGAGGTTTAAGGATGGTTCCGTTTCGGACATTTTACTCCTGCTTCTTAAATTGCAAGCAATCCAACCCAATAATCAAAGGAAACCGTAGCTGATAGCCACAGGACTGCAACGATTACTTTATTCAGACAACGAATATTTTCTGAGGTACTTTGCATCCCAGGTTAATCGATTAATTGAGGGGCTCCTAAGCGAAAGAAATGAATCGAGTCTTTCATATGCTCAAGAATTGTTTTACCGGATATCCCTTTTAATTGTCATTCGAAGTGGGAAAATGAGATGTTCAGCTTTTCTTTACTTTTGCTTACTGCAAGCTGAGCAGCACACACCCTACTAAGCCACACTTTACCGAATCAAATATTATCCAAGCACTACTAGCTGTCTTCGTTGCTTCAGGCAGACCTTACGTGCAACCTTTTGTTAAACTCCCTTATTCCATCGCGTTTGAACTGTATGAAAATGTGAATAAAATATTCACAAAGTTTGGAGTTATACTGCTCCGTAGGAATATTTCAATAATTATAACTCTGCTAAAAGCCGAGAAGTCATCTAATAACAATAATATATATTAAAGCTTCAGTAAAATATCCCTGAAATATTTAGTTGGCAAGTGATCGATGTTGAATCCTACGTTAGTAAAAACATGCACGTATTACAAGGCACTCTGCATTTATTATTCAACCTCAACTAATTCGCGCCACTAAAAATTATGGATTATTTATCAAGTTGTGTTAGCGAAATAAGGGATAAAGATAAAGTATATAAGGAATTTCAAAGATTAAAAACCATATAATTGTTTCCAAATATGTAGTGGGATTCCGCAAATGTTCTTGTGGCTGACAACTTAAATATTGGCTGTAGTGATTCTGGGTCTACGGTTTCTATTTATGATGGTTTTGTGCCTTTGTGAGTAACTAGGTCGAATTTGGACTCGAGCGGCCTGAGGTATAGGGCAAAACTTTAAAGAAGCTACATTTTTCAGTGATTGGTTAAAATTTTCAATGTTAAGCTCCCTTGTGAAAATATAAATTGAGAAACACTGCACACTTCCTATTTTGAAAAAGGTGTTTTCGAGATTTTTGGAATATCTCTTAACAGTATGATCGAAAGCACAATTTGGTGAAATCTACACAACACATGGATCATAATGCAAAGGGCATAATTTCCACGCGACAATCATTGTATTGCTGCATGGTGTATGGGTTTGTAAAAATTGAAATTTTGGGGAATACGGAGAGTTATGCTTATCCACAAAGTAGGCTTTTTGTTTCAAACGGTAATCTATGATTTAAGTAAGAAAGTAAAAGCATTCTTTCCAATCAATTACACTTATTAATTTATTCACAAGAAATACAAGGCTTACTGGAGAAAGGTTCTCTCAACGAGTGCAAAGTTTTGTCATACAGTGAGTACCTAAATTCTTTCCAAGACTCCCTATAGGGCAGAAGTAGTGGTTACGTGGAGAACATTGATTTGCTGTTTATTCTACTTTGGAAGTATACTTTCCTTTAAATTTCAAGTTTATGATTTACAACTTTTTTTCTTTTTTCCCAATTCAAAAACATCAAAAAATAAATATTTGTCGCTCCACTAATAATCGAGTCACGGAACCGAAAGTAAAGGAATTGAAAGTAAAGGAATTGGAAGTAAGGAATTGAAAGTAAAGGAATCGGAAGTCAAGAGGAATTGAAAGTAAGGTGGATTTGAAAGTCAGGGAATTCAAAGTCGTGGAATTCAAAGTAAAAATGAAATATTGCAGGAGCTGCGTGGACGTGATATATTGGTTACGCAATACTGCGTATAATGCAATTTTTTAAATAACAAGTATATTCGGTGTAAAATAGTCGCTTAAACAATTATGCATGTTATCATCGTTATTCAGCCAGCAGGTCAAGATTGCAATCAGTAAAAAAAATTAGCACTGACTACACCGACTAGCTACATGCAATGAGATACTCCTTTCAAAACTCGAAAAATGTTGCGTTATTTAATTTTTCGACAGCATGCTTAAGTTTCTTATTTAATCTAAAATTGCACAATTTTGGTATCGTATCGTACACGAATTAAACTGCTTGTAATTACAACTAGTTAGTGAACCGTCCAAGTTTGTTTACGAAAGTTTGGACGAAATTTTTAGTACAATGATGTAACAATTTTCGACTTTATTGTAATTTGTTAATTCGATAAATGTGGGCTGATTAATTTACAGATTGTGATGTACTAAATCTTTTCACTTAATTCCGATGACAGTATGCACAGTGCTTAAGCTTGGAAATGAATGGTAATGAACGTCATATTACACAAGCCAATACTTGAGTACACGCAGCCCCTGCGATATTTGAAATTTTACTTTGAATTCCATGACTTTCAATTCCCTGACTTTCAATTCCACATTACTTTCAATTCCTCTTGACTTCCAATTCCTTTACTTTCGATTCCTTACTTCCAATTCCTTTACTTTCAATTCCTTTACTTTCCGATCCGGCTCCCCTAATAATCGAATATAAAATTAAGATGCGAATTCTCAAAAATGCATTACAATTACTTAAAACCTATTTTAGTATTAGCCACGGCCACTAGCATGAAGATGTACAATTTATTTATGTACTAACAATGCAAGTACATTGAAGATACTCCTGATAATGGCAAACCCGCACTCGAAATTTGTCAATGTACGTGTAACATAATGAGTGGTATGCATAAAGCTGAGCAGTTACTCGCGATAGTAAGAATAAAAGCTTTTGCTCAATCTGTGACTCGCAGCATGAGCAAAAGCTCTGAGCATTTGCACAAGGAGGAAATGCTCTTTGGGAAAATCTGAGCATTTACTCGTGTTGTTATGAATAAAACCGAGTCTTTAGTCATTTTCTTGAGTAAGTTTTGTCGATCTAGTAAACTGTAGACCAACAACTTGCTCATTCACTAATTCTGATTCGCCAAGATGGCTTTGTTTGTTCCCCTTGAGTCTGTCCGAAA
Source organism: Isotomurus maculatus (assembly GCA_034696585.1). Taxonomy (NCBI): domain Eukaryota; kingdom Metazoa; phylum Arthropoda; class Collembola; order Entomobryomorpha; family Isotomidae; genus Isotomurus; species Isotomurus maculatus. The sequence continues at coordinate 13,967 of JAQGAC010000948.1, forward strand.
TAAAAAACACTAAAAAACTCGTCGGGAATATCAACCAAAAGATATTTGCAAGATTAACTGATTTAACAGTAATAGTGTGGACTAGCTGGCTTCTCTTTTTCTACAAGAAGTTTTCCTTGTGTATTCATTTGGACAGCTAATTAACCTTTGTTATTACTGCGTTTGAATACTTTTACTTTCTCAAAGCTGTGCTATTTCATATGAACTGACATGTCTCACATTGTACTCTCAGGAAATCAGTATGAAATTCGCAAATGTGACTCAAAGACACTTTTTTCATCTAATTATATTCGTATGACGTCATTAGAGTTTAATCTAAATTAGTTGCAAACTTTATCCGAAAGTCTAAAACTAACCGATTGACTTATGTGAGCAATTTTTCATGACACTGAGCAGCTCAGTTAGTTTACAGTTCAACTCCGACGTCTTCATCAGTGTCGATTCTAAGTTGGAATTTCCAACTTGCTCGTGAAGTGCTTTATAGTTTCCGGACAGTCCAGAAATCCAATGACTTCAATTATGCCTGCATGACCTTCACATTCACGTCCATTTCTTCGATTCGCATTTTCTTCTGTTCAATTTTCTATTCAACCCGTTTCATTCCGTCTGGCGTCGCTTCAGAAATTCCTGTCTGATTCAGAGCGTACAATTCCTGCTTTCCATATGTTTTCTCACTAACCCTGTCTTCGTGGAAGGACGAGGTGTTCCCTCCATCGTCCTCACTGTTCGTAGAACTCATCTTGGTTTGAAATTTGTAAAAAACAGTCGATTCAATTCAAATACGGTCTGGCAAGGCAGTTGCACTCAACAGAACTTTCTCCGTGTTCGAATTTTCGCGCAGAAAGTGAATGAGCATTTGCTCCGTTGTCAACGAAAAAGATGAGCAAGAGCATCGGAGTATAAGCAACTGCTTATTCATACGATGCTGAGCATTTGCTCATACTCTTTGCTCTTGCTCAGGAGCCCATGCTTATGCTCACAAGCTTTACTCACGAGCATTTGCTCATTTTTATGCATACCACTCAATGTGTTGAGAAAAATCAGCTGCCCATATTCACAACTCAGCTAAAAGTTGCGGTGATTCGTGCGCGTAATCTGAGGGTAGATGGACCGATTGTCACCTCTCCCTGTCCCTCCCAATACTAAAAAGAGCATCTGCAATGTTTAGTCTGTAAGGAATTCAGCTTTGCTTATGGAAGCCTATCATTGCGGAGTCTCCTTTTTTCTACTCAAGGGGTCATACGTACTTCCTGCATCCTTAGCTTAGATATCGGATATACTGCAAGACATTACATGAAATTATCTTGCAGCTCAATAGGCTAGTCGATACAAAAAACTCAAAGGTCTCAAAGGCCACACGGGACTCTTTCTGTGAATCCTCGAGGTGGTCAAGTTCCTCGGGAGAGAACAAGTCTTTCGCAGCAGCCTCATTCAGTCGAGTATGTTGGGACGGAGAGTGTTGAGATGGTTGTTCTTGGATTCCGCAAAAGACGAAGAGCTGTGGGTGTTGGTGGTTGGGGGAGTGGCGCAAGAGGCGGAGGGAAATTATTAGGATAAGTGGGAGACGTGTCGGAAGGAGGAAGATATGGAGTTCTACATAAAGGGAGTCCTCTTCACAGCTACGGCTCTGGAGGAGGTGAGGGGCGGGGGGGATTTGGAGGTAATGTTAAGTCTAGCACCCACAAACGACGGCGGTTCTTAAGTCTCTGATGGAGCGGAGGGATGGTGGCTCCTTGGCGGAGGAGGAGCCTTCCAAGGGGCTCCGCGTTAAGTTCCTCCTCTCCACGGAGAACCTGAGGAGGCTACGCCCACATCTCATGTGGTCGAGTCCCAGTAGTGGCAAGATGAACCAAAAACTGATGGGTATTCCTCTATCCCCTACTCATGAGTCCGGTGGATCTGGATGAAGAGTGTAGGTCAAGTAGGTGCGCTTATCTCAGGAAGGTGGTGGCCATATTGAGATAAGCGTAAATATCCAAATAAGATCAGTTGTGTAATTGGGAGTGGCTGCAATGGGTCCACTGAGACCTGAGCGGCAGCCTGGAATGGGCTCTCCTTAAGACATACATAACATGACATTTTGTGATGTTGAAAGCTGTAAAAACGTTGCACTCACAGGATTTAAATACACGTTGCTAGAATGTTTGCACAAGCAATTGCAATATAATCACACAAGACACGAAGTTTTTATTGGAACGGAAATTATCATCACTGATTGAAAAGGATGGAAGCTGATACCCATGTTCAGCCTTAAATTTGTTAGAAACATGTGGAGCCTTGTTGAGTCCGGAGTTTACACTAACTTCTTAACATTTCTCAAAAGGCAACTGTACTTCCAGCACAGACACCAAATGCCTTGTCAATGAATAGGAATCTGAGTGCACAGTTTAATTTTTTGGCAGGTGGACTCTCACTAGCATTGATGTCGTTTTTAATTGAAGTGTCCCCTGGGGTTCGGTGGTGTTACGTGAAGATTATCGTAGCTCATATTTCACGCCACCTAGTTATCTCGAAGTTTAGCAATCAACTACAAAGAATATTTCGCTCCGTGATGTTTTCTCAACCTGAATATAAACATCTATGTACCCGACGCATGAAATACGGTGCCTGCCTAAAATGCACATCATTGCACGGAATTGCAAAAAATACACGACATTATTTGGTCGCAAAATGTATGAAATGTAAAAAATCAAAATGGGGTGTTCTAAAGGTCGAATTAACCAAAGTGCCGCAATATTTAAGCAAAACTAAACTAGAACTTAACAAAAACCAATAAAAACCTCAAATCTGGTGGATTGTTACATCTGTGTGTAACTATAATCATGCTAATTGCTATAAAACAGTAATTTACTATTACAAGTTAAATAAGCTGGAGAGTCGGAAAACCCTAATTATAACCAGCACAAGAAAGTTTCTTATAAGTGACATATATGACTGTTTCAGGTTAACGTAAGTGTGTATGGGAAGCTCAGGTGCAATTTGGTTTAAAAATTAACTGTAAAAGAGTTATCAGTAAGAAGATAAAAAACAAAAATGTGGAGGACGAATTTGTTTTCTCAGTCTATGCGTAGTATAATGGAGTGTGTGGTTCCAACAAGAAGGAAAAAGCTCTTGTGTTTTTTTTCCGAGGACAACCTCAAAAGCACCAAAGCTCTAACTTTCTACGACAAGTATTAATTTAGATCGTTGGGACATATCTTAAATACTGTTGGAAATGAAGCTG
>JAQGAC010000949.1:0-17183 GCA_034696585.1 Isotomurus maculatus
GAGAAGCTAGAAGAGTTGGTGGAAGGCATTGGAACCGGAAACTGCACCGCAGAATGCAGCTACTGCGGTTCGTCTGAGGAATGTTGCGGCAAAAATAGATATTGCAATCCTGATTATTCTAACCAGCCGTTCGACTACCTGCTAAACACTTGGCTGAATCTGTTCGTCGGCGGAAGAAAATATGTTTTTAGCACATTAAACAAATTTTCTATTGTATTTTTTAAACGCCCACTGGCAGTGTATCCGGATTTAGTGAAAGTATTGGAATTCCTTTTGCCTCCCACACATGGAATGAGAAACGTCGTGTTCCTCTTCGTTTTTAAGAAAGAACTGAACGTTTGCACTTATGATACAGACATTCATGATAGATATAACACTTTTAAGTGTCAGGTAGAGAATAAAGTCTCCCTTAAATTTATTGAATCTTTCGCATTGATCCCTGTACTATGGCGCTGTGAATTAGAGGGGTTTGATCCGTTTATCATAGTGACAAAGCTACGGATCCTTTCAATGTTCAGAATGTGAACAAGTTTCTTTTAGATGAGATAATTTTGCGGAAAGCCAACTCCTCTTACAGTAGGACCAAATTAAAACACGCTAAAGTTTCAAGTTTGCCCGATCGGTCTAGGAGACTTTCAACTTCTTATCACTTGTTTGTTGAGTCTGAAGTAAATTTCCTCACGTGCTACGGTAAACCTAGACTAAGCTTTGCGATTTACATTCGTCCGTTCGACTCTTGGGTTTGGCTGGGGTTGTTTTTAATCATGCTGGCCACCTACATATCAATATCCGCACATTACCGACAACTGAACATCGGCAACGATTTCTCTCCTCTTTTGTTCGTCTTAAGCACAATTTGCGATGACCTGATTTCGGTTCCAAAAAAACTGGCAGATTCCATTATGTTTAGACTAATTGTTAGCGGCTGGTTGTTTATCTTGGTGATATTAATTAATTGCTACAATGTGTTGGTGTCTTCGGACCTAATTTCTTCATTACAACCCAAACAATTAAATAATTTCAGTGAAATCTTTTGTGATTCGAAGACTGGGAACTCATCCGATTTTTCAGGGAGTCCTTTTGGCAACATGACTGATAAATTATCATACTGGAAGCTTCCTTTTACAAACATCTATGATGGAGTCGAGTTCAGTCTCGAGATAGATTATACAGAGAAAACGTATAATAGAGATTGTTTTAGTTTTCTCTCCAAGTATAATGCTGACTATTCAAAGAACTCCCAAAGACACAACAAGCAATTGCGTATTCAGTATACAAGTCCATACATCTATGAAATTTTGCGAACCGTCATAACGCAGCTGGACCTCTACCAAGTAGGACAGCTGACGTAAGTTCAACAGCCATATATATTGCAAAATTTTGACCTAAAGATTATGCGATTTGGCATTTTTTGAAACGCACACTTCATATTTCATTTGTTGCATACGCGTATATTAGTATTTATTAAACATGGACGTTGATTCATTCAGATATGGATTGGACCAAATTTAGAATTTCTATCAGACACCAAAGGCACTTCTAGGGCCAATCGAGATTATTTCCAACTCAAGCAGGTTCTACCCAAAATTCCAGGATGAAAATTTGTTAGACCTAATCAAAGATTTCGACCGACATGAGTCGATTGTGGAGGCGGAATTAGTTCAATGTAAGAAATCTGTTTTTGCCGGAGTGGCTGAGGATGTATCGCTAGAACTGGAATATTTGGCGATCAACTACAAACGTAAACATTTCTACAGTCCTAAGAGCAGCTTGATGTTCATCAACAAATACTGGATCTTCGAGAATTTTGGGCAATCAAAGGTTCCCTTTTATTTCACCCAATTGGAAGCTTCAGGTATAGTTGACAAGATAAAATATTTCAGCAGATTCCAATTGTATCTTAAAAGAAGAAATGGAACGATGAAGTTGAAGAGATTCTACAAAGAAGTCGATGGAGCTGTGGCATTGACGCTTAGGGGACCCCTTTCCACAATCTTTGTTCTCTGGTGCTCCTTTATTTTGTTTTGTCTCTGCGGTTTGTGTGCGGAAAACGTGAAAAGTAGATTGATTAGAATTAAGGACAAAATTCAGTATTTCCGGTTGAAAGCTCAACTGCGAGCAAAAAAATTAATCAGGTTTGTCAAAACTTCATGTAATAGAAGGTACTTCAATCCAATTATAATTTTATCGAACGTATGGACACACGGATTTCGCTACTTTATCCAAAATGGATCTAGAGTGATTCATGCTTTGACATTTTCGTCATGGGTGGCGGTTTGGAGAAGGCACAGGTTTTGTCGAGATTCAGCGTGAATGGTTTGTCTACTTGGAGACAATTTGTCGCGGAGAAACCCGTCGTCATATTCAATAAGGCAGATAAGAAATTACCTACTAATAATAATACTATATAATAACATATCTTTAAATCATAGCAATAATTCTTCGGCTCCAAGGGTGAAAATTTCGTTTAAAAGGTGTCTCTTTCATTCCTTTTTAGTTGACAATGAATTTTTCAACCACATGCTGGAAACTTATACGGTAACAATCAGACGGTACAGAGTTGTCAATTTGATTTGATTCAATTATTACAAACTGTTGAAAAGGCATGAGTCATTACGTTTTGTCAATTTTGCCCGAAAATTTATAAACTTTACTTCGAGTAATCGGTAAATCCAAAGGTTTGCAATGTTTTTGTAAATTGTTGTTTGGTTAAGCTATGGTAGGAATGAATAAATACAATTTTAACTGGTTTCGCTCATGTTTTGCAATATTTTGCAACGTGTCACCTTGATAGGACAGAAGAAATGCGTCACGGGATAAATGACGAAGCGACAGAGGCAATTACTTTAATTTAAAGAACACGTTGTTAATCCCGTGTTTAGGCTAGCTGCTTATTATAATAATATTTTTGCGCCCTTATAATCATGTACTTTGAACACCCAGCAATTGGTGGTATAACGTTGGTATAATAGAAATTTAGTAAACTGCGCAAAAAGTTGCCGAATGTTTCAGTTTCGGTTTTTTGACAAGGGAGATATATCATGGTGACATTATTGTTGTTAATATTGTTTTAACCAAGTTTTTAGCAGCTAGCATTGCTCAGTAGGAATATGAAATTAATTCTACAATTTTAACACAGACACTCCACTAAATTTTTTTATTAAAACGTAAACTTCTATCATACGCTGATCATAACCACCGAAATACTCTATTTATATATGTGTTTTATTTAATTCAACGCATCCCCCGCATGCATCAAACCTTTCGCTAACATTTATGTCCAGAGTACAGTAACAGCAAACTTCTTTGATTACCCATTCATGAAATGATAAACTCTAAGCTACAGTACCGACTCGCAAACACATTGATCTTGATTTAATTTCGTTAATGCAACAAATCGAAAAATGAGTTCAAGAATATTACTTTGGTTACAACGGTTATTATTGGAACACAGTAAGCGGATCTTTCGAATCTATATTTAAAACATTGGAGTCCTGGTGGAAACTCTCAAATTCATTTTCATGATTTCTCAACTTAAGACTACTTTCAATCTCAACTATACGGGAACATTGACATAGACTTCAACCTCAGATTGTATCATAGTTTTTGGCCAAATGCAAGATATAGGGTATGCTGTTGAAAGGATATAAAGCTTTTTTCTCTGAGTTGCTTAAGTGAAGCTTTTGGTCTGAAATCTTGACGGAGGAGGGACGGAGTATTTTCTTTTCTTTTAAATACGGTCCCTTCCGGGTTAAGTAACCAGCATAATTTTTGTTAACGACCCTAGTGATGGAACTAGTAAGGGTGAAAGGTCTGAATTGGAGATAATAAGTCCAAATCGCGTAGCTAAATTGTGGATATCTTTAGGCCAGCAAAGAATTAACACATGAGGAAAAAAAGATCTAAGTAAAAGAAGAATATTTTAACTGAATCGATATCAAATTATTTATTTACTTATCGAAACACTTGTTTGTAAACCTTGCTTAATGGGCAATTAAATCCCCTAGCTTGTGTAAAAAGGCGAGAGTATTAATTATGTGAAGGGTAATCAAGCTTAAAATGCTTGGAAACATCTGAACGTATGCAATTTTATTGGATTGTGGGTCTCAAGTGCAAAAGTCCGAAATGCAAAAAAACTTTAACCTCGAAAATTCTGATCAATTGTTGCAAATACCAGCGATGCAAAGAATTTTTCGAAAAAAGACCAATATTGCAAAGAGGAGTGTCAGCTGTGCAAAAACATTTATTGTCAATTTACTTCCGTTGATTTGGCACAAAATACAACATTGAGTTCAATCACTTCATGAAGCATGCAGGTTTTGCTCGGCTTCTGTAATAATTCCATCTTCTTTTGACGTTTGAATTATAATTTCTGTATTTCCTGGCTTGAAGCTTTGGCAATATATCACCTTGGAGCATTTGAAAAATTGTGATCTCATTTCGTTGCTGGTCAGTAAGTAAGGCGTGTATGAACCTCCACAGCTTTGGTTTAGCGTGATTGAGTGTTTTATGAAACTTGTTGTGCCAGCCTTCTACAAAGTTAGATGTCTTAGGAATATTTGAGAAAATACGGTCGCTTAATTTCCAGAAATAGATTGGAAACAAAGGGTCCCTAAATATACCTACGTAAGTTTGTTCAAAATACTCGGCGAGTGGTTTCAACCTTGAATCAATTTCGAGGCATATTTGAGTAAATCTTTTCTTCAAATCTGAGCTTGGTACAAATGCTAAAGTTGACAACAGTTTTATGTTACTTACCAGTAAACCAGTAAACTTTTTGATTGTAACCCATTCTACGATTATATATGTAACCAGCGTGTGCTAATTTAAGCGTGCTTGTTGTGCCTTTGAACTTTTGGTAACTGGAATCCATGTTTGTGTTGTCAGCTGAGAAAGATAGAAAACGTTTTGCATAACGGACACCACATTTTCCCATGTGGGGTTGTCCCCTTATGCAAAGGATTTTCGGTTTTGCATAAACGGACTTTTTTGCATTGAGGACATTTGCATTTGAGACTTTTGCATTTGAGACCGTTTACCTTTTATTGATATTGGCCAACTAAACACATTTGCCTTCAATACTTTCATATGAATGCATAACCGCTCAAATTCACGACGGAGCATACCATCTATTAATAAGCGCTTGTTGCTTAACTAATGCTTAACGAATGTACACGTCATCTTTTGCAATGACCACGGAAAGACAGTTTTGCTAAAGGAGTGTTTACTTTAGCATACCTTCTTTTGCTACAGTTATATACTATCCGGAGTCCAAATTTGCTCCAGGCCTATCAAAAAATTGAAGTAGTAGAATCTAGTAGATGCTAGGGCGTTAAGTTGGTCCTAGCCACAGTCACCTAGCCCCTTTAATTTGCACCAGCTGAATTTAATGTTGTCATAAGGGTGCAGACCGCCCAAATGTTGAATCCAATGAACAAATTCCGCCTGTTGTCACTAATTATTATACCCGGCAGTATTTCTTTGCCACTAGATCTCAGTCCCCTCCACCCATGTGGAATCAATCTCATTCAGTATGAATCAAGCAAAGACATGGTTTCTCTCTCTCTTCAGAGCAACGATAAGTGGCCTGTGCAATTTCAACTAGACAAATCAGATAGACACGGTTTTCCTAAATAATCCCATGTTCCCTTATGGCGAGTGGATTGTTTCATAAGCGTTGAATTTATAGACACTGAATCACCGACGCCGGGAGACCATAATCTCATTAATTACAATGAAGATTTTCTCAGTTCGGAAAGGACCACACATGTTTTTGTTGTTGAGAACAGTAAAACATTTGCAGGATATTTACTAGGGAGTGGTCAGCTGCAAGAAAGAAGGCAGCAGTATTTCACTGTCGCAGATCAAATGACGTCGAAGCCAAACAAGTGGTTCTTTTTCTGCTCTTTCTGCATGAGCCATTTCCAACCCATAAAATTTCGAATCAGCTCGAAGAGAAGGCGCCATAGTTTACTTGATTTCCAAGAAAGGTGGTCAGCGTCTCTTTCCCGTCATATATACGAGTCACCAAGGCACCCCAAGGCAGAATCGAGACGCAAGCAATGTGCCAGCTGGGTAAGATCATTAAATATATTAGCTTACAAATAAATTCATTATTGAAGAAGTATTCAATGACGCTACTTACAACGTAGCAAATAAATAAAGTACAAATACCTAGCTTTATCTTATATTGAGCCTTATGGGAAGATCCTAAGCCATAAGGCTAGGCTCCCCTAGTCCAAACTGTTGCTTATGAAAAATCCTACGCCGTAAGGTTAGGTTCCCAAGCTTCCTATGCTATCCTTCTTGGCATTTCCACATTCCTTGTTATTCATTAAATAATTTATAATTACTATCTAACTATTCGTATAATTTGCTAAAAATTCATAACGTACAATAGCAACAACTTTAAACTAATTCATCTTCAACTAAATATTACACAAATGCTTCGATACATTAATAATAAATATGACCTAGCCTTACGGTAAATCCAATGGGTCAAGGCTAGGCTTCTTAGGCTCTTAGGTTCCCAATGTTGCTAAGGCTCGGTTTCCTACTAAATCTGATTTTCTTTGTTCTTCTTGCTTTCTTCTTCTTTTCGACGTCCCCACACATGGAATGGCTTTGCATCTTTATATTCGAGACAAATTTTATTTAGTTTGGAGGCAAAATTAGTACCTACAATAAATTATACCTTTGTGTCTAGCTAATGAAAGGTGGTGCCAAATCATTCAGATTAAAAATCGACAACTTTAGCTATCAAAATATTCCACCCGAGCTTATCCTGGTCAAAGTAAATGCAAGGTATGTAAAAGGCTACAGGCTGTAGTTTGGTTTCTCAACTTGTAATAACTTATGAACCTGCTTGATAATATTTCATAGCAGAAAATGTAAGAAACGGTGGGTAATGATTGCTGGGTTTATGTATGGCTAGCTTGCTACAATTATCCCGTAGCAAATAATCCAATCTATTCGATACCTAAATACCCATAAATCGATTATACTTGTCGTAGAGGAAAATGTGAAGTAGTTGTAAGACACCTTCAATTGGAATTGGCTTTTGTTTCTTTCCATTCTTCAAGATTTTAAAATCTTATTCCAAAAAATTCGTGTAGCATCCGGGCTATTAGTTTATCAATCTGTTTCAAATGCCAGAAAACGGTTATGTAATTGCTACAATTGTTTGAAACTAGACGAATTGTGTCAGTCATTGTGGTCAATAGCAGTGTATTGGCTGTTGCTCTGATTGTGTGCATCATCCAGACGTTGAAAAACAATGAACTTATTCATCCTGTTTGCTCCTACTTTTTTTAACTCCCTTGTTTCTTCTCTGCCGCTTGACCTCAGTGCATTCCACCCGTGTGGAATCAACTTCCTTCACCATGATGCAACTGGAGACAGAGTTTCTCTTTTCCTTCGTAGTAACAATAAATGGCCACTGCAACTTCTGCTTCCAAGAAAAGGCGGGAATCAGTTGTATATATCTTTGCCAAATCACTTGCGGCGTGTAGATTGTTTCCTATTTGTTGTGTTCGTACACAACACATATACGAAGTCCCTAGGGAAAAGTGGATTTCACTACAAAGGGCATCAAGATATGGAAAGGGCCATTCATGTGTGTGTTGTTGAGAACCTGGAAAAAATGAATGGATGTGCACATACCCAACCTCATGTGCAAGGACGAAGACAGTTGTATGTCGTGTTGATCCAGCAAACGACACCGAAGCCAAATCAGTGGTTCTACTTCTGCAGTTTCTGCGTCGATAGTATGCAACCCATAAACCTTCATTACAATTTGAAACGAAATGGATTACTTCGTTTTCAAGAAAAATGGTCACAATCAGTTTCTGTTCATTTCTGTCAGTCGTCAAAGCACTGGGAGCCCGAATTGAGAAAAAAGCAATGCGCAAACTGGATAAATTTTGACATAGAAGAGTGTTCACCTCGTGAGCTTGTCTTGGACAATCTTCTGGAATTTAGCAGGTTAAATATCAGCGCTGCTTCTTTGAATGATCAAATACTAGTATACAGAACCAGTCATCCCCGCATTGCGTTGTACTATAACGAAGCGCACGCAGGACTATCTGGCTACCTGAATTCTGCAACATACTCATTAACACTACAGATGAAGATTGATGTAAAACTTATCTACTGCTACTACAGCAACACTGAAGGCTTCTTTCAAAGGAACATTTGGCTACGATCTGTTTCTTGGAAAGTCTGGACACTTTTGTTAACCTCTTGCTTTATTGTCAGCGTGTCTGTTACTCAATTTGAACGGAAACAACAAAAGGGACCCAAGCAGCTCATTCAAACACTTGGCATGTTTGCACTAAATTTTTGGTTAACAACTATTATCCTCGTGAGGCAGGGGCGCAACCATAGATTTGTGTTACTCTTGTCTCTACAAGTATTAGCTGTTTTTTCTGTTGCACTGTACGAAAACTCCATATTGATGGATTTAATTGTGCCGCGGAAAAGCAACGAACTCCAACCAAGTTTGGCCGCTATAATGAAAGCCAACTACACCTTATTAATTACCGAATACGACTATGAAAGCATGTGGAACAAGAACAGCAGGGTGGGACATCAAATTCCATACACAGAGCAAACGAAGAAAATACCCACATGCTGCACTTTTTTGCAGTTGAAAGAATTCTTTTGGAGCCACAATGTCGGAGCAAAATACGTGCTGTACAATAATGATATTTATTCTGAACAAATGTTTCACCGTCTACAGACTGTTGTCGGATTCAAGTTTTCCTGTTACATGGTAAACCCCACTGAAAAATTTCTTTCTAGTAGAACCCTTTTTGCATATTTTGAGTCAGGAGTTGGGGAAATCCTTGACAGTGCTCTGCTGAGGTTGCAATCTGCAGGACATCAAACGGCCATTGATACGTGGACCAAGTACTTCTACAGAAGAATTAATGAAAGACTCCATAGGTGGATGTTAAATAACGACACTGACAGGAAGGAGGAAGAAAGACGGAAGGCAACAGAACTCTTTAATGGGGTTATAAATCTCTTGAAACAATTGCCTGCATATTGGACCTTAGGTTGTGCATTGATAGTAGCTTTAGTGGTTATGATAATAGAATCATATTCGCAACTAGTTCACAATTTTTTGTATGGCGTGAACTTTCTTCTACAGCCTCTTTGCTCCCACATACACCCTAATATTTTAATGTAATCCTTGCAGGAGAGTGTTTGCACTACCACTTGGGTTAAGAGGTGAGTAATATACCAATCGACTAGGCTAGCACTGCAAAAAGAGGAACTGATGTCGGTTAAAACCAATTGCATGTGAGTTCCTTGCACAAACTCAAAATATTTTATCTAATACACCTTGGTTTTGCGTCAGACGCAAATGGCTTGCATTTATGCGTGACTGTTCAATAAGACTGTTTCAAACTTGTTACAAAAAGCGTCATCAATCCTTTTCCATTCACTGAGAACAATTCAAAGACAAATTTTTCAAAATATAAAATGTTGTGTAAATGCAAGCATACAGAGGTTGAAAATGTAAGTAGGTAAATTTTGAAATACTAGTTTGAAGTCCCTGTAACTAACACTAGAGCTGGGATTTTTTTAACGTTTGTTTCTCTGTAGAATACAAATACCAAAGCAAAAGGTTGGCTTCTCTGTTCCTTAATATACCAACAGCATAAAATTATACACAAGGCATACACATTTTTTCCTATCTGTCACTTTATGGGACGGTAAAGTTTCAATAAATGAATACACAAAATTTAAAAGTCAAGAACATCTTATTTAATTTCAATGTATTACGAAACGTTCCCAAATGCCCATATAACACGGTTCATTTGGAGTGTATAAAGTATAAACCGCAGTTTGATGCTTGCACAAACAACTGAAGACTCCTATTGTAGTATAATAGAATTTTGAAAGCAAGAGAACAGCAGTACACGTAATGTCAACTGCTAACTGCTACCAACCGATATTACCGAAAACTAAAAATGTTGTACTCTAGTAAATTCCAATGGTTTGATGTGTTACAAATTATGACTTTATTGGTGTTTTTTTACAACAGCTTGACATATTTTTCAACAATATTCTATCCTTTAAGGTATTTTAACATTATTATTTCGATTTGTCAGTCTTCTCTTCCTCGCTATTAGTGACTGCTATTTGAATGTTTGTTTTGGATCCAGATTTTGACGACTTTACATGTTTGTGTGAAATTTCAGACAGCTTTTCGGTACTAAAAGCTAGAAAACCTATTATTAGTAAACCTATAAACACAAAGAAAAAGGTTTGAATACTTCCGTTCATGTTCATTGGTTTAAACTCTCCAAATCCTTTCAGGTGGCGAATTCTCAGTGTTTCTCGCCGTCGCTTCAGAAACTTGTAGCTCAATGCATAGTTAAGTATCTCATTGTATATTCCAGACTGAAATATACGGCTCATGACATGAGATACGTCAACCAAATGAAAATGAGAAAATATTACTCCAGTAATGACGACTGTTAAAGGATTTTCATCCACCGAATAAAAGGTATTTCTTTCGTAGTTAACTTGCAGGTATTTCATTTCACGGAGAACTGTTTGTTTTTTGTCAATGTATACTGACCTACCACAGTCAATCAATTCTGCTTCAATTAAAGACTCCAAACCATTTCGGGGGATTGCATACTCCCCATTAACAACGTAAGATTTACCATTTGGTAAAGGATAGTGTCTGTGTTTTGACGACAAAAACATTTTTGAAATCCTAGAAGGTGTAATCTGGTGTTGATCAAAAATTCTTTGAAAGGCGGAATACTCAAATGGGTTTGCAGCAATTTTAAAAGTGTCAGCAAGAAGACACTGCGTGGGTTCCGACAGCAAATTGAAGCAACTTTGAGACTCATCTCTATATCTTGAAAAGTGTTGATGAATTTTGTTTGAATCCGGTTTTAAACTTGAGTTAATTGGCTTCAAACACGTATAAAAATCCAAACCTCCAGGAGAAAGTTGGTCATTGTAGTAAACAGAGTAATTGTACCACCAAAAGTTCTGTAGGGTAATTCGATTGTAGGAATAAAGATTATCCAAGTAAACATCTTCTTTGCATAAGATTTCGTTCAGTGATTGCAGTCGGTCACCTTTTAGAGGCGAGTTCAGTTCAGTTATCAGCAAACCATTATAGCAGCTAGTCAAAACAACCGATAAAACAATCCATGGACAAACGACACAAAGGAAAGGCATTTTCGTAGTTAATGTATGTTTGATTGTAAATGATTTTTCGAATAAGAAGCTTATTATCAGAAACAAAGGTGAGTATGACATCTTAACTATCTTTAAGTAAACCTCCAGCCAAGTAACAAGTGTTAGTACGGTTAAAAGTGTCATTATCCAAGTAAGTGAATCAAAGGGTTTGGAGTAGAAAACAAACGACAGGTAAGGTTGGTAAGTAAAACAACTCATAAATACAATAGGTTCCATTTCCAGGATTGAAAAGGTACTAACGGATGTTGAGTCTCTTACTGCGCTTTTAACGTTCACGGTAGCAATAGGATTACCACTTATACCTTTAAAAGCCTGCGTCATATTTAAGTAGTTAGCAACTACAAAAACAATGTAAATTTGGGGATGTATCATTTCTACCTGTTCTTGGGACAGAAATGGAGTTTTATGCCAGACTTGGTTGTCAACAATTCTGACACCGTAATTGAAGCCGGAATTCTGAATCCAGTATGTTTTTTCCTTAATAAATTCAGACTCTAAATACTTTAAAGAGAAATTCTGTATAGTTATATTCTTGCATTTTACGCTAAATACATACACACCTTCTCTTTTTAGAATGACACATACCAAAATACTTTCAATCTCTTGCTCAGGACTTTCTTTGTGCGAAATAAAAGCGATTCTAGTATAAGTGACTGGTTCTAGGTAGTATTTATAGTTTTCTGTACTAAGCACAGGACTAAAATCAAACAGTGAGAAATATACTACGTAGGTTGTGTGCATCATATAGAAACCAAAACTTTTTTGTATACTCCTTCGTGAGAAACTGACAAACTGCGAAACTGCGTACGACCGAAAATATAAAGATGCTTCATTTACGTAATGCTGCCTCCGACTAGACCTGTATTCAGCTACAGTATCATTGGAAATGTAGTAAAAAAAGAATAATCGACAGAAAACTTTTCTGACATGGATTGTAAGTGATTCTATACTCCGATATGAATTATATATATACGAACCTTGAATGTGTACCAATTGTATAGGGTGCACAAAGGTATCGAATTCTTCAGTGGTTACTTTGTGTCTCCAAATTATGTGAACTCTACAGTTTTCTGCAGATTCGAAAAGCAGTTTAGGGATTCTGTTTGTATAGTTTCTGATAACATATTGGCAAAGAATGCCCTGAAGGACAACACTAATATATCCTGCGAACGTAAATAAACACTGAAAGTTCATTATTTGTAAGCCCAGACTGCTAATCGCAGAATTCCTTGAAGTGTAGACAAGATGTTTGTAAATTTAAATTCAGAAATGATACCAAGAGCTTGATAGCTATGAAAAAACATGGACAGCCTTATATTTTATGGTCATAACAGCCAATTTCCTGTCCAGCAAACGCTACTTATTTCAAGACAGCAACTACTGGTAAAGCTTATACTGTTACCCTATCATTCTCCCATCAACATGTAATAAAGTATTAAAAAAAATAACATTTATTTGCTGGGGCTAATTACATTATATTGTTCAAGATTATATGCTTTCATGTGAAAAAATTGTTGAAGAATTGGCAAAGGGGCCAAAGAAATAAATTAAAATGAACAAATTTACTAAAGCAAGCGCGAGCTATATGCAATTAAGTAAACCCTTTTCGGCCAAGTTGATTTTGGCTTATAAAATAATATTGATGTATGTTTGTGCAATGTGTTGGCGATATCGAAACGGTTGAAAGAACGGGATTAAAAATTTAACCCGCTCGTTTCATAAATGCAAAAGCTGTACAAGCATTGCAAGCTTGATATCCTCAGTTTAGACTAGCAATAACTCAGCCACTCATTTGCCGAATTCTGTTAACTTATCTTTACCGTATGTATCAACTCGTCAAGATACCAAATATACCCCTCGATGTTAAAAAATGAATGTATAAACATTAAACCCTACAAAAAACCCAAAAATTCTTAAGTTGGAGATAATGATATGCAGAAAAATGTTCTCGGTAACACTGGAATTGTCGGACGCTGAACTTAAAACGGTACTCTCATACACTTAGAATCTTGAGATATTGACTATTGTACATGCTGAACCGTGACCCTAAGCTGGCTATCCTGCCCCCTTTTTACAGTTTTGTAACCAATTTTTAAAATCAGATATCACCAATAAGGTCACCAATCGGGGCTTATGGCTTCCGATTCCACGACTAGAATGTTTCATCAAAGATCCGTGTTTTATCCATGGAGTTGCTAAAGACTGGCTACTGCTGGCTTGGTATTGCTCTACTGAATTGAGTGATTTGATGACCGGTGGGGTTCGAAACGCGGGGGCTTTCCTTCTAAACACAATATAAAAATAGTCGCAATAAGGCGACGAATTTTGGTTGCGATCAACGCGGGGTCAAGGGTGACCGAAAGAGAGAACTTTCCGCTTTTTGAGGCCGGTCAGAAGAATCAGTCGGATTCTTAAACTAAAGTTAAATATGAAAACCGAAAAACATGAGGTCGCTTTGGGGCTTGTTCCAAAAGAATTTCAACCGCTGAAAAAATGAATTAAATATTATTTAACCCTTTCAATCGTAGGTTAAAATCAAATGCGTTGTCGCAGTATTGGACCATTTTATATTCTGCCTTTGAGTTATCTCGGAACCTCGCATGATATGTACCTCTTAGTGTGCGGATCCAACGACCCATTTTAATTCCCCTAGACGCGGATGATTTTTTTGAAGTTGGAAGTAAACAAATGTGGAAATTCCGTATACCTGCCAATGATAAAATGTAATACCACGCAACGTTAAATTTCAGCCTTTTTCATGCATGTTTCGTCATAGTAGAGTTGTATAAATTAACATTTGCTGGGATTGCGTATTTATCATTTACTTCATAAAACTTTCTAGAAGAGTCAAATGTTCAAAATTTAAAATTGAAATTTGGAGAAACTAGTTTTCGAGATTTGATATACTCAATTTCAAAATTTTGAAAAACTGGTTTTCGAAATTTTGATATACTTAATTTCAAAATTTTGAAAAAATTGTTTTCGAAATTTTGTAAAACATGTTTTTTTCCGACATTTTGATAAAACACATTCAGAAATTTAGTAAAAACAAATTTTTGAAATTTTGACAAACTAGTTTTTAAAATTTCAATAGCAATAGTTTTTCGAATTTTTGAAAAACGAATTTTGAAAATTTTGTTTAAAATTGTTTTTCAAAATTTTGATGAATAGTTTTTTGAAATGTTTTTTTCAAACTGCCTTTCCAAATTATGTAAAACGTGTGTTTTCAGAAATTTTGAATTCATTTACATCAATTGAAAATTCAGAATGTTTTAAGCCGCTATAATTTAGAAATGATCTGTCTAATGAAGTCGATAAAACCTGCAATTTGAATCAAAATCTGCGAATCATCAATTGATGATGTTCCGCGTGTCCACTCATTCTTGTGCAATCGTCAATTGATCCTCTTACGGTTGAAAAAGTTAAGTTTAAGAGTTGAGTATTTTCAATTTTGGCAGAATATGAAAAAATGACAGGTGAGTGAAAAATTGCTAAGTGACCTTTAACATGCTGTTGTCAAAGGTTGCTGCAAGCAACCATTCAACATTCTTCATTTTCAATCAATCCGCAATAGACAGTCAATTAGCAGTAGACACAAAATTGGAGCAGCAATACAGTAAATGATGCTTAAGGGAGCTAAGCAATTTTCACCCAAGGAGTACATCAGTGCTTGCTATCCAACGGCCAATCGGCCATGTCAAGTGTATGCGGTTTATCTCAAGAACCAATTGATAGATCGACACAAAAACTTTTTCAAAACACACACAACGCCTTAAGTGGCTTTGGTGAAAATAAGTCTAAAACAAATTGGTGGGGTTTAACGTCCCGATGTACCCTAAGGTTTTTACAGGACGGCCACTTTTTTTTGTTAAGTTCACGTAGCAAGTTTCATAGCAAGTTTAGTCTGTGGCCCACCTATGGTATCACCTTCTCCAGACTCTCCCGTACAGAGCAGGTGATATTGCACCAAAGGTAGTGTGTAGTGTGAGGGAAACCCTCTGGGAAAAACCCCACACCTACACTGGGAATGGAACCCAGTGCACCATTCGGCACACTACCGACTGCACAGACATGTGCACTACCACTTGTGCTGTTTGTGCCTGGTCTGCTGAAAATAGGTTTAACGTTTGGTCATTGGGGTCATCGGAGTTGTCTTAATAGCATGTTATAATAAATTGCATTAATTTCCTTGAATCCATGAACGTGTAAGTTTGGTAACAGTTATTAAATTCAGTACATTCCTGCTTATAGGAGTCCGCTTGGGGAAGGTTTTTTAGTCCCAATGGGTTTGTCTACACTTGCTTCAGTAGAATATTGATGCATTTGTTGGTCTGGTGGTCATGGTTATAAATAATAAGCTGCCGCTAAATGCTTTATGGTCATCAGGAGAAAGATGTAAAGGCCAAGATTTGAGGCGAGAAAATTTAACACCGAACGAAACTGCATATAGTCTGGGCTACAGAGACAGTTTGCCAGGAAGTTTGGGATTACATGAGTGACAAATCCTATAATGAATATGGAAACAAGCAAACCCAGCAAAGCAGTAAAATTATAACTTACATTTGTTGGAACTTATTGAATACGCCTCCTACGCTTCTTACGCTTTCTATTACTTATTATCCACCTGCGACGATCATGTCAATTATTCCAGGGAAAACCTGTATATTCATTTCCTCCGGAGGAACAGATATGTAATTATATTATGCCCGATAGAATTTGCCATTCTAATGTTGATTATACTAGAATATTAGGTTTATTCCTATCAATATATTCCCCTATATACTCAGTTAAAGACAGAAACACATGAATTGGTGGGTATCCGCCTCTGAAAATGAATTAAAAAAGGCCAGGTAATATTGGGCTTATAGGAGAACCTAAGGTGTCCAGCCGTCTGACCGTCTGTCATTCTGTATGTGTCGCAATTCGCTCAAAAACTAATACTGCTACGCGCACCAAACTTTGCAGTTTGTTAGAAAAAGGGATGACATCGTGTCTTTTTGGAACCAAATTCTACTGTGATGATTAACACACATGTGGCAGGTGCTTAAGTCCAGACATGCAGAATTTTCCAAATTTTGATAGTCGACATTTCGTATGTGTTTCATGACCAAATGAAACAGTCTGTTTGCTACTATTAAAGAAATCAGTCCTACTTATTGTGGAATTATCACTGGAAATGCAGGTATAATATTGGCCCTAGAAATGGGACCTAAGTACGTTTCTAAGCAACACCGTAAAGTTTGTTAGGGGCAAGTTTTGGCGAGTCTGCATCCAATTGAGTTGAAATATTTTGAACCAAAATACCTTTGCATAGGTTATTGTAACTATCGAAAGTTGAAAAGGTTCCGTTGACTTAGAAGTCCATGCGTGGTACTTAAGTGTTTTCTAAAATATGAATTTTGTTAAACATCGTGCAGTAGATTTTACAAAAAAGAACTTACTGACTGGCAAATTTACAGTGTTATTGAACCAGCTATTGCAGTTAATTTAAGATTTCGGAGCACTGTGCAACCCCTTAGCAACCACTAATTAATCTATTTTAACTTAATCGCAAACTTCCAGAGCTACAAAATTTAGGGGATTGAGAGATATTTGTTTTAAAATATATGATAAAAATCTAGAGAAGATTTCATGTAAAATTAATTACCTAATTAATTAGTTAATTGAAATTAATTTTTACCTCTTTTTGTTATATTTCCCTCCAAACCTAATGCAATGATAATATTAATCCAACAACAAACGCAAAAACGTTTTACCTTTAAAACTATACCTAGGTCGACTTGTGGAAACCCTTTCCTTGGTGAGTGATGAAATGACTTAAAGAGTCACCACCGGGTTTTTTATAAAACCAGGAAAACTAGTTACAATAAAATAATGCTAATTATTTCGACTTATGGAAAGGAATCTCTACGTCACAGCTGAGAGCTCGACTACTCAGTGCCAAAAAGGTT
>JAQGAC010000950.1:0-17182 GCA_034696585.1 Isotomurus maculatus
CTGAGAAGTACGTGTTTCGTCTTAACCTGCAGTGTGAGTAAAACAAGAACAACATGCAGCTTTACTTTCCACCTGTCCAGTAATGAAATACCCAATTTTATTCCTCTATTGGGAATTTATAAGGAGGAATTATTATTATACGCTATAACCATCTAGATTAACTGAAATAGCCTCGAAATGTGATCGAGGCGGATTTATACACTTAACCGCAGAATTACGAGTTTTCTCGTAGTTAAAATGTTTGTGTTAAGTGGCCAAGATCATCAAAGTGACAGTTAGAGAAAAGGTTGTGTAAATATTTAAGGTGAGGTCTATTAGCCCACTTACTTGAAGAACAACTAAGTTTTATACCTGGTGATGATGATAGCTGAAGATTATTATTATGAGACACGACAAAGTATTTATTTTAGGCTTTTTCAGTGTCTGCGTCTACTGACGCAATGTCCCTTAGCGTAGGCTCGCCCATCGTCGTCCATGTAACGAGAGGTTGTCCACCGATAATAACTTGTTTGTGTAATACTTAGCCGGGTTGAGTTTCATTGTTTAACTTCGGTTCATTTCACATGGGCCAGTCATAAAGATAGGTCTGTGCTAGGTAGATTATATAATGTACAATGAATATATATATATACGAGTTCCAATAACAAGTGTTATGTACGCGTCTTAAGTGGCTGCTAACTAAAGGATAAAGTGTACTCGTGTTTGTAGATCATAGGAGACATCATTACGCAGCTTTATGTGTTGGTTATATCGCTGTGGACGACACAGCAGAAGGGGAAAGGTCTCACCTCCTTTCTCATGCATTTGAGTAGATCGCTTCGACAACTAGTCAACTAGTAGGAAGTGATAGGAAAGCTCACCGAGGCAGTCACTGAGGTCTTCTCAGGTTTAGTGGAGAGAGCCAGTTGACCAAATAATGTGAAATAGATGAGCCGAATGATAAGTAAGGAGAGACAAAGGAATTCAGTTAGAGGGTAATAAAATCCGATGCCTTCCATTAGACACAGAGATCGTAATTAAAGGATAAAAGGACGGTTAAAGCATTTACCTTATTGCCCATTTTACTTTACCTCTGGCGCCGTACGCCTTTCCAATTCATTTAACATTAAGCTTTGACCGTGTCGAACTTTGCTTCACATCCCTTGACTCCCTGAATTCTCCCAAAATCCGTCTTTCTCCGTCCTTTTGTAAACAATGATCATCATGATAATAATTGTAAGTATCCCATTAAACTATTGGAATGCTCACAAAGATTCGTTTCCCGTTCTCCTATTTTAACTTCGTTATCGGTTCTGTTGCATGTCGAAACCTCCCTTTATCGTATCTTCTTTTTAGAAAGCAAGCATTCCCTCATGTCTCAGTCGTGTAGAGATATCTTAAGCTCCCAACGCGACTTCTTAACGATTTCTATTCACACACACACAAATCCATCTAATTGACGAATATTACTTGAAATCACATCGAATGGGTTGATAATCAAACGCATGAAATGTTTTCTAGACTCTACACTTCAACTCAAACTCTTCTGAGCTCTACTTTCCCCATTAACGAACCCATCTCTGTAATAACAGCTTGTTCAATAACAATGCACACATGAACAATGATTTTTTACGAGAACAGCGAGTAAATCTTTTAATTATGTAGTTTATCGATTGGAAATGCATTACACACATAGGTTAGAAAATTCTTCAGGCCAAACAATAGAGTATTAAAACAAACGCACCTTCGGAAGAGACTTGCGTGCGTGAGGATTACAAAAATCAAATTTCTACATAAAAGTTACTTCATTCATTTAAATTAAAACAGGATTCATAACATGCACATTGCAGGACGGAGAGAACACAAACGGTTATTTAGTTTTTACCTGCGTTTTCCTAAACTATCTCTCTGGTGTATGTTGAATCAGATCCTTACTAATATTATCATTTGATATAAAAAATAAAGATACTTACAAAACATACACGTCTACTGTGTAATTATTACGCGATGCGATCAACTATATAGTTCACAAGAATAAGTGAGACTTTACATATAAAGGAGCAAGAGAACATCTTTCGTTGCCAGTATGACCAGTAGCAGTAACAAACAACAACGAGGGGTAAGTATTAATTTAGCCAAGAGGAATATGAATAACAATATCAAAAGTGTAGAGGCATTTGTGGCTGTGTTACAGCAGAGCAGCCTGTGGATAGCCGCAAGTTTTAAAAATGCTGGAAAATTGAAGGGAAAGAGGTTAAGGTAAAAATTAAGGTATCTATCTATCACGATACCTAGTCACCACTACATCCATTATATATATTTTGATTGTAATCTACGTGCTTATCTCGTTATACTGTGATACTCCTAGTTGAACATGCTAGCGTGTATTATGAACAAGCAAGTAATGGTTCTCTGGAAAACACAAACTTATTTGAATTAATTCGTACAATAATGCTACCTGGAGGAAGATCAGAATGTAACAACGTAATATGGTGGAGATAATGGTTGATAATAATGATTAGTGATGGAAATGATATCCTTCTCTCGGTATCTATCGTATCTTTATACGAGCATGGCTTCTATGTCCATGTCACTAACTGCTGGAGAAGAGTTTTGTTCCTTTTTACAACGAATGACAGTATAAGATGAGGCGATATGGAGTGCTCCACCGGGATGAAAGTAATTTTACCCTTTATACTCAAAGTAGTCATGTAAGCGCATATTGTTACGATGTGTTTAAAAACATTGTAGTCACATTGTCATGTGTGGTAGCGTGCAGACTGAGAGATGAATTGCGAATCATTCAATTATTTCACATGCAAAGTCTCACACTTAAAGCCACTTCCGGTAGCACTCATGCAATCCTTTTCCCCTCACGAAGGACGCGACAGAATCATTTCTCTCTATCCGAAACCAACTAATAATCCAACTTTACTTTACTACTCCCCTGTTGTCTTCACACTCCAGTCAACAACCAGTCTATTTCAAAATTAAACACACTTTAAATTACATGGTTTTATCTCAAAGACCTTTATCCTTGAAAATTATGCCTGTCTTTCATGCAAATACATTTTTCGACTTGATAAAGGCTGTACACTACTACTACTTTTGATGTATTCATGTTCAACTTAATAGCATGATTTATGGTTGTGACCATTTGCAAAATGCATCACACCACATCCGACTTTTTTCACATGAAGACGGCCCTACGGCTCAGCTCGTTAATACTCTTCTACCAAAGGAAACACAGCATCATTATTGTTCGTTTTAGCACACAGAAATGCCTAAAAGTTCATGCTGGGAGTCACTCAAAATCAAAAAAGCTTCACATTCCATGATTCCATGATAAGGAACTATGAACTACCTGAGAGATGGACAAAAGAGACGATGTACTTTGCAAATGAGGTGGTTGTTGTAGCCATTAGACTCCTCGCTTGTTCGTTTCCATTATCCATCAACATTATTATTATGCACATCCAACGAGAGCTTTATTCCAATTATAACTTTTATGTCTGGTTTACTAACACACGTCTTGTGCACACACACAAGCTAAGCTAAGGAAAATAACACTTTACAGGATATGAATTCAATGAGTGAATCCATTCTTCGTTAACTACATAAGTAATTTTACGAGATGTAAATAAGTCAGGGAAGTGTTTCCATATCCATGAGCCTCAATTTCCATCATTCGTGTAACCCTCTTCTTCCTCCGTTCTTCTAGCCTCATTAGGATTCAACTTAAGTGGGGATTTTGTGTCTCTAGAAAAACAATCTGTGTCGTGTCGTCAACGAACCCAGGGCCAACCTGAGCCTCACTCTCATTGCTTATCCATCCTAGTTATCTCAATATTTCTTGTTCTCAGTGGCACCAAGAGAGAACTGACTGCAGAAGCATCAACATCCCATCTAACATTCTCTCTCAGGAAGATATTGAAACCATCCATAAGTGTCATCAGCCTGTCATCCACTCTCAACTTCATTTATCTCTCCTGTCACACTTTCTTAAAACATCGCACAATTTTTTCGCTCTGCTCTTTTCACTTTTCTCTTGACACCAAAGTTGGCCACCTTCACAAATATTACAAAAAATAAACCTCCTCTCTGACAAATCTCCAGGCGTCTCATCCAACAACCTCAAAGCTCGTGTTTTCTGAAGCTCCTTCGATCGCTTGTTCCACTTCGGATACAGCACGAGTTTTCAGAATTTTGTCCATATTTAGCTTTTACACAAATACCGCCGTACCCAGTGACTTTCCTTGAATTTTAAATTGAAAGCTTAATGTAATATCCACACTCACTTAATGTTATGTAAGCAACAGGAGAATCGCAGGAGGAGGATATATGCTATATAGTCAGTTATATAGCACCACGCAGTAATTACACACATATGCCTAATTTAAGAAGAAAGAAGCTGAAGGATGTAATTAGAGCTTAGTTACTTATACAATACGCACTCAACTTTGACAGAGTATTTGGTCTGCAAAGGCTAATTTAAAATGACAAATGATTTTTTAAACCATTATGCGTCATGTCTACTTGAGCTGATGATTCTTACTACACTTTCCACGTTGCTTTATAAGCTTCACGACAGCTAAAACCTGATTAATATTTTACATTCAATCAGAAAGTTGTTTTTTAATCTGAGCTACACACACCTTCAATATGTCTGAGCTCTCTCTCGGGTATGTCTGATTAAACTCCCTAATTTTGCCCAGCAGACCACATATGAGTATGACTTATTAATTTGTAGGGATAGTCAGATTATCTTAATTACTCATTTAATTTCGCAGACATTGGTTGGAGGAAAGCATCTGGTTTTGCATAATAACTACCAACCTTTTGCATGCATGACTCAATATGCCATCAACGAAGGTATGCGCGTGTGAAAAGAAACTGGATCTTCAACTACAGAATAGTTCGTCCGATGCCTAAATCAAATTGTAATTACTCCAAGCATGCAATCCTACAAGCTAAGCTACAGTTTACTTTAATACTTTGAACAAGGTTTACCATACACATTATTACAGCGAAGTATATCTGCATTCTCTCCTGTCCGTAGAAATATAATGCATGTCCACTTATACTGGAAATATTTCACAGCGTAGCATAAGACATATTATTATTTCTCAATAGTATATTGAGCTGTAGATTAAATAACTTTATTTGAAGCTATAATATCACATGGTATTCCTATTGTTCCAGAACAAAAAGAGATTACATTTAAGGTTGCTTATCACGGGAATAAAGAAATACTACGGTAGTAAATATGCAATAGTGCAAGTACTTTCATGTGCACGTAGTGTTTATGTCCTTTTGTTCCTCAAACACGTTAATATCGACAATGATAAATGCCACTACTAAGGTTAGCGTGTTAAAAGTTACTGGTTGTGCACAAAATCATAAATTGAACAAGTATTGGAACAATCGAGCAGTATCACCTATAATGCATAATCGTCTAATACGCGAACTTAATTTTCTATCATAATACTGGATAGCTGCGATAGCATTTGAGTGTTCAATATTATTCATTCTACTTTTCTACTGATACTTAAGTACTTGAGTTACTTATTAGTGGGCTGGTAATTCCGTACGCAGAAATATTATCCAGAACCCCAGCAATAAAGACAGTGAATTACTATTTTCTAAATCATCCAGGAGTGGAATAGCAGTAAAAGGACGGATGTTCCTTAATTGATGCTGTAATTGTAGCTAAACGAGATAACTGTATCCTCCTCTGGAACAAGGTAACATTGTTACATAGAGCTATCAGCACACATAACGTGTAATTGTACATATACTCATGTGACATAGTAGTAGCTACCTGGAGAGAGAGTGTTAAGGTGTAAAACAAATAAGTTTGTGAGTGAATTCATCTCGTAGGCTTACAATAGGTGTATAAATTCAGTAATTGTTTTTCCTCGCTCATGAATATTGATGAAGGAGAGAGATGGCATTTCATTTGGAGATGTGAACAATGTATTCAGAATGTAGGACATGAATGTACACAAACTCTGTGATGGTAATGAGAAGGAACTACCAATTGTTCTGTGCATGGTGAATACTGATACACACACACTCAACATTGGACGAAGATCTTTCCAATAAAATTAATGAGGGTAATTATAGAAAGCATTGTGTTAGCTGATATGAGAACATTATTGTCTCATTACGATGTGGAGCATTTGTTGTGTCTCGAGAAAATCAGCATGGGTATCAGTTCAGTTTAGTGTAATGTGTTAAATGTGTGTGTACATATGTTAATAGAGTGGTTAGTAGCATCTGTCCAAGTGGGTAAACAAGGAAGGAAATGGTAAACGTAATAATAATGAATAGGCGTCATGCTGATTATTTGTATGCAAATGGCTGTCGGCGGCATTCGAAGTCCATTATGTTAATGTGGGTATTAAAGGCTGCAATTACGAAGAAGAAGGAGAGAGAGAGTCCAGTCAGTTAAGTTAACCACCACCACCACCAACCACACCATCTCCCAAGGCTAGAAAAACTTGAAAACACAGCGATCGAGATCATCATGCAAACTCTGAGGATTCCCATTACAAACACAGGAAACTGAACCAACAATCTCTCCTCCACATTATTCTTATCGTCCTCCATCTCCACACACTAGGCTTGACTTATACACATGTTGTTTTAATGATAACCCACCCGATAACATCACGAATACTGCCCAAAAATGCAATTCGGGACAATCTTTGCCTTACTACATGGCATATGACTCTGACTGCATTGCATGAGGGTGGCTACAACTCCTACTGAGCTGCAGGTTGACTCCAAATATATCAGCACACACACACAACACAACATCTCTCTTTCCAACAATCGAATTATCATTTACATCTCACTATCCTCACCCTTTCGTCTTCCTGTCCTGACCTTTGGTGACAATAAGATAACAAATAAACTTCCTATCTGTACACAATAAACTGCCCACAGCCCAACCGCATTTTGTTGTTTTCCATCGTCCTTAGCCAAGACCGTGATGATTGCAAGTTAACCTTGTAATCTAGTGCCACTCTAACCATAATTGTTTGAGTTATCGTTCGTGAAACAGAGTTTTATTTTGTCTTAATGAATAATCGTGGTAGATTTCTATCTTGAACAAGATCTTTGAAGAATTACCCTGCGATTCTCACATTATTGTTGGCAGTTGTCCCTAAGGCTTAGCAGCCTTAGTATTTTACCTATCTGTGTGTCTATCTTCATTGATGATATAAGAACAGATGCTTATTTATTGGACACACAATTGGTAGTAGAACTATTCTGTGTCCACATTATAAAAATATCCGTGTACATCAAAAAGCTTGTTTCTCAAGATTCATGGTAATAAAAGAGATTATGTTTCTTTTTATAAAAGTACAAAACTAAATAATAATGAATGATCAGAACATATTCAACAGACGATCATCGAGATATTGAATTAAAGTGAGCCAGTCTTCACTAGTAAAGCAGAAGGCCTACCAACTGAACTCACACACACACCCCAGTTTTGTAATACAATTCACTTCATTGTTTTACAATGTTTAAGTAGACAACTTGCTTTATGATTTTATATTGCTCTCGTCTCGTCTAAATCTCGTCTCTTGTCTTCTTGAGATCCTCTTGCCTCTTCTCGCATGGTAGACTTTACTTGAACGCAACCACAAATGCATTTTCTTGATAAGGTAATTGAAGAATCATAAAAGGGGCAAAAACTAAAATGAGAGAAATTAGCCTTTTAAGTAAAACAAACAGACGTCTAACTGAAAGTAAGTGACTCCGGAGAGTTAAGATGCGTGTAATGCGAAGAGGGATACAAACAAAAGTGTATTATTACGGGGCACTCACTAACAAAGTTACACAACATTCGAGAGAGGCATTAGTAATAAGAACTTCCACCTGGAATGTTTCATGAGTAGAGAGGATTTTATTCCTTCGTGCACAATATATGGTGTATGTAAGTATAAAGGGTATTTTGTGAACGGCATGATCAGCCTTCTTAAACACGGGAGGAATTAGTGATTAAATGTTGCAAACCCGAATTCTTGTTACATTTCATGTTGAACGAAAAGAAAGACATATGAAATTGTTCGGAGAAAGAAGAAGAAGAAGAAGGTGCCCCGAGGGACATGAGTTCTTTTTGGTTCAATGGATTGCTGGGTGCATATCATCATATTGGACATATATAATGCACAGATGAATACTCGTTCAACACACATATACGAGTTTTGTGAACGCTTAAACATCGTGAGAACAAGAGAATAATGACGGATAATTATAAAGTAACATTTTACTTCTCGCGCCAGGAGCCTTGTTTGCGTGTATTTTAATTGGGGCGGGGGGTTGTGGTTAATAATTCTAAGCTTTTCTTTAAATGTGGCTGTTAATAATTGAAACGGGGATTGGGGAGGGCTTCGTTGATTGACAGCATAATCTGAGTGTAAATTACGGTTTTCGTTTGGCATTTCGTGAGATGAGTATTCAGAGAACCCTAATATAATTGTTATGTTATTACACGCAATACCTTCTTCTTCTTTATTTTTCTCCTTTTCCTTTTCTTTGTCGTTATCTGATACCACCACCACCGTATTATACTCTTGACCAAGTCACGTGGCATATCCGTTTTATCCGCTCCGATTAACCTTCCTCTCCTTATCTCCATCCAAGTCTGCTCCCAATTTCTTAGAAATTCAGACGTCTAACATAAGTCCATACACAAGTCTTACTTAGCCATGTAATTTGATTAGCCATCTCTGATTATACACAAAATCTCGAGTATGTAACGCTAATCAGTAATCAGTTCTTTCACTCTGACCTCTTCTCTGTTGGGCTGAAAGATGGAAAAAGATTGGTTGAGCGAAGAAGTAGCAAAAACACATATAAGACGAACTTATGCAACAAAGTATTCAAGGTGTTAGGCATTTATTCAAAGAAATGTGTGCTTGTGTGCAGTCATTCAAATAACTTTTTTTAGCCAATTAAATTGCAGAGAAAGAAGGGAACTGAAATTGAAAGCTTCTCTTGTCCGTTTACACACATGTAATGACTTTTCACATGCACATTTATGTAATACCGAATGGCTCAAAGTTTTAGTTTCTGTCCAACTATTATATCTTTCATCAACATTTACGATTAGATTGTCCTTGCAAATGCAATAATCAGAAATAGTCTATTCGAGTTTTAACTCTTGCTTGCTACGATAATTAGTCTCATGGAATGAAACACCTGTAGAAATAATTGAGCAATTAGTTGTACGAAATTTGTAAAAATGTACATTTACCCTTAATATTATATTTCATAGGTATTTAACAGTTCTAAAGAAACCTGAGAGAGATCAGTTTAGTTCCAGTAATAAGTAAGTAAGCAATGTAAAACTTCTCGGTACGATCAGTCAGCTACAAATGGAATTAACGCATACAAGCTCTGAGGCGTGACAAGATTCGTAGCACAACTAACAATTAGAAATATCCTTGTAAAAAGTAATTCAGAGGAAAGACAAGACAGGGGTACTGATTGACGTGGCGTATTATTTTCTCTTAGCGTCTAAACACCATCCACCTTCATTCGTATTACCAACCAGTAGTTTAATAAACATGAAAGGTAGCCTGTCTGATTCACCTACGAAAGACACAGAATTAGGTGTATTATTTCAAAACAACTTGAAGCCAGGCAATTGCATATTAGATAATCATGTTGCCTATCTTTCTCATTTTAAAGAATTTCAACTGAAGACGATTCAAAGAGGTAAATGGCTTTGAGGAAAATGTTTAAATCCATTCAAGTGATGTTGCACAGAAAGCTCATGGAATGACGGACGTTCCAAAAGAAGACGTAATAACGTAGCTGTCAAAATCTCTCACGTGGAGTAGTGAAACCGGGCGACAAGACCGGTTCGAAACTTTTTCACGAAGAGCACATGACAAGAAACAAAGATTTCTTGCCCCATGACACATCCCTCTGTCTACTTAAGTGTTTATAAAGATGTTTTACTTTCTGAGGTACGAATTTGCCTGATATAATTACTCTTTCTAGAGTAATAATGAAGACACATAGGAATCTGCTGCGTAGTTTCCTGGAGGCTTTATTCGTCCGATTAAGGAATATTGTGGGCGTTTCTTGGCACATTAAAAAAGAGAAATATTTTAGACTGAAATTCTTTTTTCAATTTTTTAATCCTATGTGTAGGTGGTAGTTTATGAATAAAAATATTTATCCTAAATACATTCCCACATTATCAGTGGATTTCGATGATTCATTAGTCTGACAGGAGATCATATGACCTTTAGTTATCTCATTGGGAGCATGTCAGTCAATAAGCGATCCCACATAAAATCAGAACATCGCGTATCTACAATTTTATGAGTGTTTCATGCCTCATTATTCGAAAACAGAGATTCTTTCATGCAGCTCCTGTTGAATAAACATTTTGTTTTCACTGGTTTACCAAAAAACTTATTTCACTCAACAACACACCAGCCATTTGACTTTCGACCCATCTCCTCAACGACTGTGTTCGAGCTTGAAATTGAAGTAAATGATGCATGCACACATGTCATTTCCAGCAAGATCTCCTTCTGACATCAATAGGTCGCATATCACATCCCATGTAAGAATAAGCAGATGGAAGCAATAATTAACGTACCACTTGGATTACATAATAATTATGGGAATAAATAACTTCTTTGATTTTTATTGAATTCAATCAATTCAATGCAAATCTTATAAGTAAGTTAACACGCCTGTACAGCTCGATATTAATGTGCGTTTAAAAGGAAGAACCATCTTGTTTCACAAAGCTGGAGTAGCAGCAGTTTGGGATTTTTAGATGTGACTGAATTGACTTAAATATATTTTATTAATCCGACAAGCTGAGGAAATGACATTGACACCATTTGGAGGCGACGTCTGTTTTTATCAGGCAACTCTGAGTGAGTGTGGAAGCAACAATATTGTAAATAAAATACACGACTGAATCTGAACGCAAGAGGACATAATATTTTTCGCCACTTTATTGAAGTGGTGGGTGAGGCATGAGGGACAGAGTGAGCCTTTTATTTCATTGAGACGGAGGAAAGAACGGTGGTTGTCTGTCGCTCATAGTGGTTGTCGCTGTTGCATATTCATAAGGATGAAGTGCATCCTCTCTTCCACCACCTCCTCCAAACATAACCCTCCGACTCACAGATCCTCCACGAGTCATTTCAATAGACACGCCAAAGAATAGAAAAACAAGTCAAGTAGACACATCTCATGCAAAATTGAATAAAATGTTTTAGTTATTTTGAGGGATGGATTATGCAGATGGAGAAATTGTTTTGTGTGTCTTTCATGTTGTTGCTTCGGTTGGTTGGTGTTTCTCTTTCACTCATTCCCTTCAAGTTCCTCCAATATATGTAAATCTAAGAGCAAGTGGGGTTATTCCATGGCAGGTGTGAATGACAGATTTCCTCCTCCAAATTTTTTCCACTCACATTTTTCTGTCAGCATCTTTTTCACTTAAATGTATCCCCATAGGAGATCCTATTTTAGCTTCTTTCTTTACACCACTTCTATCTAATCCTGTCTTACTTTCTGATACTTTACACTCCGTTGTATAGTTGCTTGTGTGTACACACAACTTCCCAGCTTCAGTTTCTTCACTGTGCTAAACAATACGCTTGCCTAATGTTGTAACAGTCATTGTAAAGAATACGAAAGCTGAAAGAAAACGAAAAGTTTATTTCCGAATGGTGTCTGGTTGGCTGGTATTAACTTCCAATGATAATAATAAATAGGTGTATGGAAAAATATAGCGCTGTGTATTAGGTAAATCATTTCTGTTCAGACGCTCTCATTCCTCCTTCTCTGTGTGATATTTCTGTTTTGTAAGCGAGAAAGAAGAGTCACTCTTCACTTCAGCTTAGGGATCCCCTATTTCTCCTATCGCTCCCTGCAGGGTGGCAAAATATTTCCCTTCGGATTAGATTTAATTCCTAGAGACTTATGTACAGCGATACACAAAAGGGAGAAAAGAGCAGCAGTAGTTGGGTGAGTGAGTGATGAATACAATAAATGCATACACGTCAATTGATTCCTTTTTCTCGAAAGCTTCTCTCCGCTCTCTCGTCAAAATGCCACTCGGGCACAAAAACACATTAGCACTTAGACGACTCATCTTAGCTAAGCCGATTGGGCCAATTGATTGAGAATTAAGTCGAGTTGTTGCAACCTCATTGTACTTGTACCGATCATCGTTCAGGGTTTCGGTTTTTTCTCTCTCTTTTGCCTGTCCTCACGTAGTTTAAGGTATGGGAACAAACACTTAATCTCCATATAGCCGTTGCATCAAAAGATGAACAGAAGCATTAACTTTCCCTGTTCTCATCTCCATTTGAAGGTATTTACTATTCAAATAAACTGGATTTTGTTGATAAGTCAGATTACAACGAGTGTAAAAGCAACTTTTCTTTGATATCTTCATTTTCACTACACAGTTTCTCATGCACACTCAAAATTAAGTGTAAGAGTGAGAACCAATTGGTAACCTTTCAAGATTTCTTAAGTTGTACATGACATTTGTTCCCTTCCTCTTCTTAACGCAGGTAACAATCCAACACTAACTACTATCCTGCCTACCTATATCATATCTAGTAGTTTTAATCGGAAGAAGGGGATTAGACGTCATCCAAATTCCCATCGTATCCCTTAATTTTGCTTTCTTGACAGCTTTTGATACGTGCAACCACTCATTTGTGCAATTGGTAAATGAACACTGGTGCACAGCAAGAAGCTGTAAACCTTTTCTTCTGTTGCGTTTTACGAATGTGTGTGCATGCCGTAAGAAATAGCATGTCAAGGCTCACTGTCGTCGCAACGAGAAGGAAGGAAAATGAAATTGTTACTTTTGATTGAAATGTGTCTGCTGCAACCGACGCTGATGTTTTCACATGCTAACAACATTCAACTTGATTGAGTTGAAACTTAAGCAGGAAGTTACAAGCTTAATTTTGTACCGAAGGGAGTTAATAAATTGAAGAGCGCTACGCGAGGAGATCCTCAGATCAAATTGTGGAATTACAAGGAATCGCTACCAAAGGAGAGTCACAGTATGGGTTTAATCTGAACGAGAATGTACAGCTTCGGCCAACTGCTGGGATGAAGACTGGTTTTACAACCGGAGAGATTACATGTCAAGCAACAAATCACTTGCTAAGAAGCTATTTAATGAATTCATACCTGGGTGACCACACTACAAGGGTTAAAGGTCACCCCGTACTATTTGATGCGTAACCTTTAGAAGTAAAATTTGTCACTTATTCGATAAGTTAAGGTAAAAATCCAAATGCCACCAAACAAGGTGTCTGGCATGGATGAAGTGATCAAAACTAATGTTCATTTTTTTCCTCCATGTGTCTTTCTCACAGCGTGAACCACAATAATGTGGGTTTATCACAGGAAAGGATTATGTGGACAACAATACAATTAAGAATTATTATTATCATCGTTTTCCCTTTTACTGTGACTCCTTCACTTTATAATGCCTGTCTTAATGGTAATTGACGTTCAAGAAATTCTTTCCTCGAGATTTGAACATACGATCTTGGCACTGAATGGCCAACTCAAGTGGAAGAGTGTTTATGTAAATAACCTCATGCTGCACAATGGAGAGCTAAATTGAGTTTCATCACACATTAAGCTGTCCTGTAAGTAGTTAACTAGGATATTAAATCCACTCCATCTTCAACCTCAACTTACAAACGTTCCTTTTTATTCTGTTTTTTATTACGTAAACCACACAGTAACATATTAAGGCTTGCTTAGTCCGTGTGGCACACTAAGAAACAACTATAAAAGATCTCGTAGAGAGTTTCATCCTCTCCCTTATGTAAAATTACGCTTGACTTTTATTACTTCATTTATTTACACTTCTCGTTCTTTCAGATCAATTTCAGTACCCAATCGCAAAATTCCCATTCACAAGTTTGTGTCTCGTTGTGCTCGTTACCCTGATATTCTCTTCAGTGTCGTCTGTCGACATCAAAAGTAATACTTCGTGTATTGTATCTCATTATACCAGATGACAAATTACTGTAGATAAATTGATTACTAGCGGTTGACAATAGTCGTGACAAAACTGACATTGGTTAGACACCAAAAGGAAAGAAAACTGGGCAACCACAGAGAACAACAATGCAATAATATTATTATTCACCGTCTCATTCTCGTTACACTAAACAAACAAAAGCAACAACACCAATCGTTCATTTCTCATCTGTATGTAGGTTTGCAGCACATGCATATGTAGTAATAAGGTTCTAGAGCAAAAAGGTATAATATATTCTAGTGAGTATTTCAATAGCTGTTTTCTCAATATGCACACACACCCCAGATGACAGTTGACAGTATTGAATGAAATGACATCGCAACCTCAAGCTCAAGCACACAAGACCTAAGTTCGCTGAGTGAGTAAAACACATTGCAAAATGTCATTTACAATTTAAGAATACATTTACGAAGCGAGTTTGTAGCAAGATGAATTAGTTGTTGAAAAAGATACAACGCACGGAGTCGCAAGCAGAATGAAATGAAGTTTAAATGACAATGAACAAGCTGTATTTGCTGTGCGATGGCGATGTTACAATGATGAAGCAAATATGAATATGATGGATGTGCTTAAAAATATCATCTTGTCTTACTAAACACTGAGCACGTATCACTCTCGTTTTGAATTCATTGACACGAATAGAGAGAGATGGTGGTTAGTTACCTCAAGCTATAGGCTTGCAGAACAAAAATATGTGTGTGTGTATTATGTCTAGCCGTACGTATAGATAGAGTAACAGTGCACACCCGTGTCTAGTTATTACCATGATCATTATTATGGAGAAGGACTGGGTAATCACTGAGTAGAAAATAATAATGAAAGGATAGACGTTGGAACGGATATATTTATCTTAAAAATGGATACGAACTATACGAACCGAACGCAAGTTGTATTAAAAAGGACGGTCGGGAGAAAACAGGGTGTCTGTTGGAAGCACAACCCATGCAATCCGAGAAGTAGCAACAATAAAAGGAATGATAAATAACTTGGTAAATGATTACCACGTGACATAAAGGAGATGCATCTGTCTCATGTGGCTTTTGTGGTCTTGGCACTTCAATGCCCACCCCTCCTTCGTAAACAGACCTCCTATTTTATTTATTACCTTAATTGACACTACGGGAATCTGTAGACAGGAATCATATAGTCTTGTCCGACAACCGTAATACACATCGATTCATTTTTGCAATTTTACCCATTAAACGCAAACTATACATATTTTTGACACTTTTGATATCCAACTACACAGTCCACAATTCTAGCCAGCATTACGAAGTGCCTATTTATTTGATAAATGTCATGCTACAGTAAGGATGTAATTATACAGTGTTTCTTTTGAATACCAAACCAAACCGAAAAATTCTGGATTGAATATATGACAGTCAAAAGCGCAGTACACGATCAGGACACCATTTCAGCTCTACCATTACACACATATTGGATTTGCTGTGTACAAATAGTTATCCCAGAACACAGCTTCAAATCGAATCACATGGAATAAGTTCATTTACATAATTACCTCCTGCTGAACAACCCAAAAAAGTTTGGTTTGGGATTCAGCAACTGATTTCCTTTAACTTAAATGGGAGAGGAAGGAAATATCACAAGTCGTTTATTATTACTATGAACCAAAGGACACAAAGAATGAATATTATTTTATGGGTAAGCATGTAGCAGGAGCAAGAGAGAAAAAAATCGGCTAAACTGGTGGATCTCCAACCGAGATTCAAGTTTAGTTTGTAGGAGCATCACAAAAGATCCATAGCAAGGGTCCAATAATTTAACAATCCTACTAGAGCGTAAGTTGTAGTTGCAGAAGTAAAAGGGAAATGTATAAAGTATGAAGCATCGAATTTCAACTGGTAACCTTTCACTATTGAAATAAAAAGGTTCAGCGTTACTCATCTGGTCAACCTCCAACCAGAAGAACTTATTAAATCGAACATAACTTCAATCCACGAAACAGATAGAAACGTGTATTACAAAAGGCAAGCCATGGAGTTACGTGAAAAGGATATAAAAATCATAGTACCTAATTTATTGCACGCATCACTATCTTTCTCCCTATCCCTTCCCTGGCGTGTTTTTTTATGTACCTCATAGGGTTTCTATACATTTACTCTCGTTGCATGTTAACTGCATATGGCTCTTGACAATGGATTTGTATACTATTCACAATTCACATGGATTGTATCATTATCATTATTAGCAAACAACAAGAATCAGCAGTAGCGAGCAATGAAAGAAAGTAACACGTAATTTTTGTACCATTAGACTAGAATAAATTACTAGTATATTTCCTCAAAATGTCTGCATTAAATTTGCAATTTCATGTCTACAATAGTTTCGTTTATTTTGCATGAATGCGTGAACGAACCACTCAAGGTAAATTGTATGTCTTATCTGTCTACCTGTAGACATAATAGCCGATGACTCATACCTCGTTAAGCAATGAAGACTGCTATATTTATTATTCTATGGCTATGACTATAAAATTGTCGAGAGAAAGATAACACCTGAATAATAGGGATGTACTATGGTCAGTTATATCATGAGAGTGATAGCTTTAGTTGGAAAAGAGGCTCCAAAGAAATCCTTTGCAAAACAACAAACACGGAGACAGAAAAGCAGCGTGGAGTATAAGACAGGAGTAAGTGAAAGTACTGCAGCAGACACCAAGTAATAAAATGCTTGTAAATGTTCGCATATCTTGAAAGTATTGCATGTAACTTTCATGGAGCAGATTTCTTTCGTGTATACACAAATGGAAGTGTGTAAGTATGAAGAACTTTACATTTTCAGTTCATGCTTACAAGACTTCAACATGAGTTCAAGTTCATTGTTGGAAAGGAAAGAAAGAGATATGTACTTGAGAAGCCAAAAGTTTTGCTTAAATGTAATCCAGCTAAAGTTCGAAAGTTGGAGGAAGCTCACACAGGATTGAGTAAAGTGAAAAGTTAAGTTTGGAGATATAAAGAGGGTTGTGGTGTGAAGAGAGAATCTGTATATATAATACCATCTCCCCAAAGAGATAGACAGTTAATGTAAAAACGAGATTGCTCCCGAATTCCTTGTTGCCAATATAGTAAAACACTTAGAGATGTCTACAGAGATAAATATTTTCTC
>JAQGAC010000951.1:0-17180 GCA_034696585.1 Isotomurus maculatus
ACCCAACCAACTTGGAGGAACCACCACCGACCAGGAATCCTCATCGTGAGAATGCCTCCTCGCTTGATAAGCTAGCAGAGGGTAATGGCAAGCGCAGAGCGAGGAATCTTCTCAACAAAAAGGTTCAGGCTGAACTGGTCTTCTTGTGGAGAGACTCAACTTCCAGTTTATTTTTAGAACAGGTTGTTATCCACTACTACACACGCTCTGTTCACTCCATGCAAAAGTGCCTGTTCGATTCTTTCCCCGTAGTCTGTAGTTGGTAACAAACTACGCTGCTCCTCAGTCTCTCGTTGAGCGAGATGAATTCAATGTAGATTTTTTATGTAGGTCCATTCCAACTCTCAAATCTCTCATCTACCTCATCCGTTCGTATCCTACACAGACACCTTGCACTGCTCTATTATTTACTCATTTTTTCTCATTCAGACCCTCTTTCGTTTATATAATAAAACTATATTCCAACTATACTAATCAACACTCCCCTGCCTACACTTCACCTATGCTGTTTTACTCCCCACTTTAGCGCTTTACAAACACATAGTTCACCACCACTGACAACAACTTGTTAGGTTATTAGCTCACTTCCTTCACTCCTCTTCCATCATCATTCGAAGCTGCAGCTCGTATTTCAATAGTTTGTACTATTTATATATTTCTCTCGGCCCTTCCACTCGTTGCACCCCAGTCTGACTCAGTCCGTGATTACAACCACTGCTCTAAAAGTTCACACTAGAATTATTATTTTGCTACTACCACTTGTTCCTCGAACCGTAACTTTAAAGTACTGATACTCTCTAGGGAAGCTTACGTAAATATTTCCGCTAGAAAATCCACCATTCCCGTCTAATGCGCGTCATGGTGTAGTTTTGTCTTTCGTCATCCAAATCATCTGGTGATTGTCCATCAGTGAATTACCAGGCTGGCATAGTGGTAGTGAAGTCCGTAGTGACATTCAAGCGACAAGAATTCCAACGACAGATGGACAATATTCGTCAACAGTAATTCCCTTCAGTCTATGCAGATATACAAATACGATCATACGATTATTCCAATTAATTCATTCCGCAGTACGACTATAAGCTAAAAATAAACTGCACAGTGGTGATACAATACCAGTGTTAGCAGCGGTGGGACAATAAGTACAAAAAACTGTCTGAATGGCAGCTTACTTTTAAAGGCCAAAGCAATAAGAATAATCCTTTGGGATTAAGTGGACAAGACTTTCGACTTCTACTCGAGTTCATCATTTTTGTGCAACATAATTGAGAGTCCCGTCCCGGGTAACTGGTGACTTTAATGACATTCCTGTTGGCTCGATAACAAATTCCCGGGATACACACTTATCCGTGCTGGATTACGGATAGTGATACAAACAAGACAAGGAAATTCCGTAGCCGTCATTTCAGGCAACTATAAAACCGAAGCTTCATTTAAAAACTGGAGCATCAATTCAACACGAAGGCAGAACAATAATATTTCATGGGGACGTACAAAGAGGTATTACACATAAATGTCATTCATCACGCTATTAAATTCACTTAGGTAGTTAGGATAGGAAGTTAAGCGTTAACAATACGAATATGACACAAGGCTACACACAATACTTCTATAATAAACCATTACATCACACACACCTTCGACCATTCATCAAACATCGGTCTATTACGGACAGTCAGTCCGTCGACACTGTGTATGTTGTATGGGTTGTTAGCTTGACTCATGCAAGTCCAATACTACCTCAGCCTAATAAGTTGCATGGCAAAGCCTTTGCCTCCCACAAGAAAAAGTGAAAGTTATGAAACTGAAAGTACACAAGACACAATCTCTTCTTGTAATACAGAACATAACAGACTCTGTGAGTGACAAATAAGATATTAAGACACAGGCTAGTCAAAATAAAAGCACACCTTTGATACAAATAGACCAATGTCATCTTGACCTAATACACTTTTAATTACTTGTCATTAGACTACACAGTAATTTGATAAATCAGATCATTTGAACGGAACAAGCCAGGGACATGTTTATTTAACAACATGGTAGACTAATAGTTTTCGAAATTTCCAGTTAAACCAACATTTATTTGATTCTTAAAGCTGATTTGTGTCACAGGAATCTCAAGAGCAGCATGAAGCTCATCAAGGTCCAACAGTGGAGGAAAACTTGATTACAGGACCACCTGCATCTCGAACTGTAATCGACAACCTCAAGAAGCTGCTCGTACAACGACAGTGCTCGAGAGAGAGCGATTACGAGGTAATTTTCAAAAGCTAATTCAAAGTATCTAAAGTATTAAAATCTAACTCTGTGATGTGACTGTTTCGTGATGTTCAGAATAAAAATGCTGTCACTCAGTCTACATCTGGATCTAACTCGGACGCTGCGTTCTATTCGCAGTTTTCAACTTCATCCTCCGATTCTGATTCTGAATCCGATTCCAACTTGATTTTTGAAGATATATCAAATCAAGAGAACCGTAAAGGCACTGGGAGACGAAGAGCACATCGAAGGCAGCGCTCGTATTCATCTTCAAGTTCTTCTTCTCGTTCACCAGTAGAGAAGCGACGCCGCAAGCCAGTAACTGAAACAATATTTATATAATAAAAATTTAACTTCAGAAATATATTATGACCAATTAGTAGAAAAAATGTAGACAATTATGAACTAATCAGCAATGAAACTTACTAACCTAGTGTTCGTGTGTTTTAGGCATCGAAGATTAAGCCGGCACTTGCAGGTTCAGATGACAACGCACGACAACCTCCCTCAGAACCAACCAAGGGCAGTCACTGCAATGCTTCAAACACATCAATTCCCACAGGAAGCTCACGACAGGAAGTTGATTCAGCAAATTCAACTTCATCTCATAAAGATTCTTCTACGGAGGATGAAAACACTGGAGTACAACGGCAGGATGATGGAGAGACTGGAGGAGGAAATAAACTCCTAAAGCTTCGCAGCCGACGAGATCGTAATCGCAAGCGAAAACGATCTGAAACCAACTATGCAAATAATCGACCTAATAACGCACCCGGTTATCAACTAATTCCAAAAATCGTTATCTCACACTCAGACAATGATGTTCACACAGTTGACACAGAAAATAATACAAACGCCACTACTAATATTCCAGCAGCAAACACAACCTCAGCAAAAATCACACACCATTATCCTGCCCCGGAATTTTCTGCTGGGTCAGATCCGAAGGTAGAAGATACACCCGGTGAAATAAGTGGGGTGAAAAATAATGATAAGATATAAAGGAATTGATCTTAAATACACGACAAACTGTACTATTCAGAAATGAGTAGATCATACAAAACCCCGTTGAAACACTAAATCTGTTTTTGAAACACCTACCATCTTCCACAACTTAATCTTTCTGAAAATATTCCATATGTAACAAACATTTCCATTTTACATAGTACATTTAGGTTAAGTTTTGTACTTGTTAACTACTGTCATGAAATAGTTAAATTAATATTTACAATTATTGATCAGTGAACAGTGTGAGTAGGTTCAACAGACAGTAGCTAAAAGAGATGAAATAGCTATTACCATTAATAATATTACTTTGTACCGAAAAATCTTATACTTGTATGCCTGTTAGTATAATCCTGTCATTCTGTAACTCCAAATCGTATGCAATAGTTGTAGTGACTCTGCTGCTATTTTTTGCGTCCGCGCCCGGTAATTCTCTTGTCACCTAATGTTTT
Organism: Isotomurus maculatus; assembly: GCA_034696585.1. Lineage (NCBI taxonomy): Eukaryota > Metazoa > Arthropoda > Collembola > Entomobryomorpha > Isotomidae > Isotomurus > Isotomurus maculatus. The sequence goes on from JAQGAC010000951.1 coordinate 3,720, forward strand.
ATCTCTAGCAGGAAGTTTCGCCAGGAGCTGATCAAGGTCGTCATCTTCATCATGATTGATGACGCTACGTTTCCTCGAAGACGATCCTCGTCGCTTTTGATTCAAAGGCCTCTTCTTTTTACTAGTACATGTAAACAAACGAAACTCGTGAGACGATGGTAGCGAAATAATTACTTAGCTAATTTATAGAAAGCGAACACTGAATAGTGAAGAGTAATAAACACTAATTTACACACACACCTACTGTAAGTGCGCATTGTTTTTCCATTTAAAAAGTCCCAACTTTTGGAGAACTCGTATGGGTCCACAAATTGAGTTAGAGAAGCTCCAAGATGTTCTTCAAGTAGTTGTGATCGTGTTTTCTCTAATTTCGCAAGATTCTCTTGTGCATAGCACGGGGTTCTGCCAAGAACTTTGGGAACACTACTCCGAACTCTCATTGGAACAACGCACTGGACTTCATTCACATTACGTCTGCGAGGTTTTTTAAGTTCTCTCGGTGGCATAGTCTTATTCTCCGTAACAGAAGTGGCAGCTTTTGTTTTGAAACCAAGTTGACGATTTCCACGATTCGTTGACTTCAGTTTAGAATTTGTTTTCTCAATGCTGGCCTCTTCTTCCAATTGAGAGTAAAGGTTAATCTCAGAATCTATTGTTAGCTGTACCCCATTTTGACTAGTTCCAGCAAGGATATTCAATCCTGGTGGGGACTCTGGAACGTACGATCCTACCGAATCCTCATCGTCTACAGAATTCTGCAAAGACTTGGCTGTAGGAAAACTTGGAGGGACTGTAATCGACTCATCTTTTTGTCTGGAATCAAACGAGGTACCATCTAAACGTTTTGGGACTCTTGAATCACAAGTCAATTGACTAGGGCTAGGAGAAATAAGTGAGGGGCAACGAGGTGTTGGAGGACGTTGAATTAATCTTTGCGACATCGCGGTTATTGGCAGCGTTCGTACCAACTCCTTTTCTTCTTCTTCTACCTCATCTTCTTTTTGTCTGGAATCAAACGAAGTGTCATCTAAACTTTGTGGGACTCTTGAATCACAAGTCAATTGACTTGGGCTAGGAGAAATAAGTGAGAGGCCTCGAGGTGTTGGAGGACGTGGAGATAATCTTTGCGACATCGGGGTCATAGGCAACGGACGTACAAACGCCTTTTCTTCTTCTTCAACCTCATCTTCTGTTTGTCTGGTATCAAACGAGGTATCATCTAAACTTTGTGGGACTCTTGAATCACAAGTCAATTGACTAGGGCTAGGAGAAATAAGTGAGGGGCCTCGAGGTGTTGGAGGACGTGGAGTTAATCTTTGTGGCATCGGGGTAGTTGGCAACGGACGTACCAATACCTTTTCTTCTTCTTCAACCTCATCTTCTGTTTGTCTGGAATCAAACGAGGTATCATCTAAACGTTGTGGGACTCTTGAGTCATAAGTCAATTGACTAGGGCTAGGAGAGATAAAAGAGGGGCAACGAGGTGTTGGAGGACGTGCAGTTAATCTTGGTGGCATTGGGGTTAAAGGCAACGGACGTAACAACACCTTTTCTTCTACTTCAACCTCATCTTCTTCGCAATCTGAAAAATCGGATTCCAGAGCTTCAGGACTTTCTAGCTGTTGTTCGACTCCTTCGGATATGAAACGACTTTTAACTGGCGTTTCCGAAGTCCAATTTTGCGTACATGGATCCTGTTTGACTGACCCTCGAGAACTACAAAGTGTGTAGCATAAATTCTCCTCAGACGTCGACGAGGGTGGGGGAATAAAACTTTCGTCGACTGGAGATGGTGACATAGGTTCATCTTTCACCGAAGCACCAGGGATTTCTTCTGCTTTGGAAGAATCGTCTCCTCTAATCTGTATGCAACAAATAAAGAGGTACAATAAAGGATCGCAAGATGGTAATTTACTGCAATTTTGAATTACCAACTGCATTAATCCTTTGGGGAGTGAACACACCTTCTTGTCGTGCTGAAGTAAAAATATACAATAATTAGAACAACCAACAGCATATTATACAGATTGCAGCTGGACATTGGTTCGTACATTATGAACAGGCAACTTCATTCTCTCTAAAGTGTCTTCGATAGACGCCACGTCAAAGAAAGCAAATATAAGGGAACGAGATTCATTCGTAGAAAATCGCTGTAGTTCACATGTAAGACTTGAAAACTCTTGTTTCAAGACGATGTGCAAGAAACACATAACACTTGTCGCCATTCCAGTCACGCCTGAGCTCAAGCAGGAACTTTGTGTGCATAGATCGGGAACATTAAAATCGTGCCCATCTTTCCTGCGTGCCCAAGTAACGCATGTTGATTCGATGCTATCCACGGAAATATTCAAGTCCATCCAATCGATTTCAGGGACAGCGAAAAATACGTGAATTCGTCTGCTTTTGATACTGAAGTCAACCCAGTACTTTTCATTACTCTGTCATACACAAGCAAAAGAGGAATTTTCGTTCATGGCTTTAAAATCAGGTGAACATTACATTAACGGGATTACTTACACGAGGAGTTGACAACTGCTCTTGACCAGCAAAAAAATAATCACAAGGGACAGATATTACAGGGGTTTTCTTCATTACGATCGGGTTAGAGTTCAGAGCAGCAAGGAACTTTCTCGCAACCTTGGCGAATCCAAATCCATTTTAAATGCATTACGTAATTAAATATAATCTTACCAATCACCACGCTCTAAGTCAGTACTTACGTCGTCAAAGTCCTGATCGCCAGTACTTCGGAACAAAATGTCTCGATCTAAAGAGTCCATCATATGGAAACATTTTTCAACGAGCTTTTCTCCTATATCTCGGTCAATCTTTGGTAACCATTGCAGTAGCAGAACTACTACTCTATACTGGCACGAAAAATCCCCCACCACAACCAATGCTTGAACTAGCTTTCGTCTGTAAATCGAAACATTTATAGTGTTAAGCTAAGTATACCACAAATGTATCAACCGAGATCCTCAAAGCCTATAGTTCGTACATAAATGGAAGTACTTCAAGGCTCCAATCTTTAATTACTGACTGATCATAGTTTTCCATATCCCAAAGGAGGAATGCAAGTGGAGTTCCGACGACAATAACATACTGCCAATCTCGGGGATTTTCAGAACAAACCCGCAGCATTTCGTTGAGCAAAGGCATAGTGATTGAAGTTAACGCAGGCCGACTTGCTGTGTCTCCATCACACCACTGCTTCAAAGAGGACAGTGTAGACTGCAAAGTGACATAGGTTTACCACTGTTGTTTAATATAGTTGTATTTTACCAACTGATTACTTAATCTACTTTACTAGAAGTGAAATGTACCTCCAGAACATCAGAAAACTCGGCACCCAAATCCAGAACATTCTTTAATCCTTCGTGGTCATCTACAAGTTGCACGAACGTAACCAATGCTTCTCCAATCAACCTAGGAAATTCGTCGAAGCTATCGACAATTTGACGACAAATGTTTTCCTGGAAGTGTAGAATAAGTTACAGGAACATTTACACAACATACATTTTTCAAATCAATCGATTAAAAACCTTACATCGGTTTCCGCTTGAGAAGCCACCGTTTTCAAATAACCAATCAACAATCGAAGGGTTTTAAGACGCTTCTTGAATGACCGTCCATTTGCCTGAAATCACAAAACTTGTAAAGCTTGTTGCATAATTTTGCACCTTTGTCATATACCAATTTACATATATCATATAAATCATGGAACCAAAATTCAACTAACCTTGCGCATTTCCATAACCGCTGACACCAACAAGTCTCTTGACACAAGTTCGCCAGTTTGGTTCTCCATACTACTGCAAGGCAGAGAGGTACGACAACGACAACTAACAGAAGCGTCAATCTTTCATCAAAGTGCGACGTTAGGTAACAATTAAAATTGTTGTTTTGATTCCACAAGCGGACAAGTTGGCTAAAGACGAATTGGTTACTTTCTTTAAATGAAGCAAAACCGCAACAGAAAGAAGAGAAGAGCGAACTGCGACTGACACAATACGAAAAGAAAACGAATATTTACATCGTTATTCAGCGCGTCGGCAATAGCGAAGAGGGAAATTCGAATTCCAATGCGCGGATTTGAATTTTTGTTTTTGTTTACATACTCCCGACTCCTAATTACGGACATTAATTAATATTACGGTCACTAATAAGTGTTCGGGGTCATTTTTGTACGCCGACAAGATGGTCCCTGTTTCTTGTGTCGTACTCCCGTACTTTCCTTGTCAGGAAGCGAGCAGGTCGAACACGATTTAGTATCAATACCTTTGCGGTCGCGGTGCTTAGGGTAATAAATTATGATGTGTTATTAGTATTATAACAATTAATCATTAAATTACAACATTCATTCAGCAGGTTCAGATTACTCATAAAAGCTATTGTTTATTGTAGAATTTTAGAAGAACGCTTAGAAGTAATAGTACGAATCTATGAATTCTCTGCATGGAGGAAGGAGACAAAGCCGCTATCAGCGTCTGGTGAAAAATATTGTGGAAATTGGGGTGGACGTGGACGTGGAGCCATCCATCCACAACAGAGACCGGTGTTTTTCAACACACAACCGTTTTTGCTCAAGAATCATTTCTCACTTCTCGTTCTCAGCTCGATGATGCTTTTGCTCTAGAAGGAATTTAGTGTAGAGTGTTGCTCTGAATGCCTTTAAAAGCAGAGGATTGAGTGAGTGGGACCTGAAAAGGAAAAAATTGGAAGTAAGTGGTGGGATCATCATCGTCTTTCATACCAAACCAGCCAACCAGGCCTGCTCCTATTGCCCATTCTATTGCTACGGTGCTACTGCTGCTGCTTATTTGAAATGTCTTAAGATCTCCCTGTATGTGGCAAGTCATTCAACATTAGGTGCGCTACGTACGTAAGATTTTGTGTGAGAAGCCCTCACTCACTTAAGTTTTTTTTGTAGGAGTTGGCTGTTTAGTAATACTGCTCCTTAAGAAACGACTCATCGAGATCGAGAGTTGATGTTCCTGCGTTTACTACTGTAATTGTAAAAATGACGAGAAGAGAAGGATAACCGAGTTGTGACTTTGCGACTGTGACAAACCTACTGTGCTGTGTCTTGGCTGACGGTGAGTATGAGTATTCCTAACTAATGATTCTATCCAAAATATTCTGCATAGCTGAGGCGATTTAAGATTTAATAGTAATAACGAGTGAGCGTAAGCAATGTTCTGTGTGGAATAGTCAAGAATATTTAAACAACACAAGAGAAAACTCAGCTTGCTGTTGAGGCATATTTTAGTGTGTCGTAGTCGTAATAATACATCATAGTCCATTTATTTGCATTCTCATTGCTGTTACCTCACTCACGATATTCCCTATTATTTGCGTAGGGATCGCAACAGGCAACAGTTAACGAAATCAGCAATCCACCCATTCGTTATTTAGTTGTGTGTTCAATCGTTTCTACCTGCCCTAGCAGTGATAGTTCACAGAATGTTTTAGTATGCGTAGTTGAAGAATATTTTGATAATTGTGTTTTGGCATATTGATGCTGGCTTTACTAAAAAGGCTTAGTGGCAGATTGGGAAGGTCAAGTGATCGCCTTCAATTACTATCCTCATGTTGATGTCGAGTTAAGTCGTCGACGGGTGTCGAGATACATTTGGAATGTGAAGTAGTGATTGTCGATTGTAGATTATTTTTAATTGTTTTGTGACGGATAAAGTGAACCTGTGACTTTCAAATATTGCTGTAAGTTCCCTTACATATAAAACATCTTATGAACTATGGCTCATTGAAATAATTATTTTAATTCATTCATTTTTGCGGCGATACATCATTGAAATTGATTAGCCTAAACCTATAATTTTCAGTTGATGTATCAACTCGAAATATAGTAGTAGCAGAGGGGATTATAACTGGCGTATATTATGTGTGATTAATCTTAAGCGTGTAACTTGGAAACTCGATGTGTACGCAACGATGTAATAATTGAAAGTGTATTATCTTAAATTGCAGATTGAAAACGTCTGTAGAGTTATAATCGCTTTGCATTTAGTTCAACCTTTGAGCAATACAGCTAGCAGAAAAATGAGCAAAAGTTGTGCGAAGTGCCAGAAAACGGTGTACCCTTTGGAGGAGCTCAAGTGCCTGGACAAAGTAAGTATTTAGTTTGTATTTTCAGACATAATTTTTTAGTTGTACTTGTCAAAAATAGAAACACATTGGAATGAAATATTGTGCTACATGTGCAGAACTTTCAAAACTTACATCCTCATTTGTTATACTCTGTACTAGAGAAGTTGACTAGTTGGTGACATTCAACCTTGTAATCAAATCATGTACGATAAGGCTTTGGTTGTATGTCAGTAACAGCAACCACGCGATGTCTGAAGCATGCTTTGCGTATTTTTTTTCTCAGTTGTCAGAATAAAAAGTAAAACTTAACGGGTGGGCTTCCTTCCGGATTCTTAAAATAGTTCGAGGCTCGCATGGATGATGTCTGTGTGACATTAAGTTAGGTTTCAGGGTCGGTTATTGGATGGATTAATGTCTACAAAATTCTAGAAATAAAACTTAACTAATTCCGATGTTAAATTCACGAATATTTTAAACGGATAAGTTGTTTGAATTGATTAATATTAAAAAGGATGGTTTAGTATTAATTACATTTACTTATTACTTTTTTACATGTTTATAATAAATTTTATGCATTCCAATTCCAACAGATATGGCACAAAGGCTGTTTCAAATGTCACGATTGTGGGATGACTTTGAACATGAAGACCTATAAAGGTTTTGATAAATTGCCGTATTGTGAAGCGTAAGTTGATTAGTAATATTATCCTACTGTCTATATTTGGACTATCTTAACCTCAAATGTAATTGATTCCTTGTATGGACAGACATGTTCCCAAAGCTAAAGCAACAACTGTGGCTGACACCCCAGAATTCAAGAGAATCCAAGAAAACACTAAAATTCAATCCAATGTAATTGTTCTAATTATAATATCAGTAATATATTTTAATTGATATGAAAAAATTAACTTGATTTGTGAAGGCGGCCTACCATGCTGAATTTGAAAAAGCCAAAGGAAAGTTTACTCAAGTAACAGACGATCCGGAGTTGATGAGGATTAAGCAGAATACTAAAATTATAAGCAATGTGGCATATCATGGTGATCTTGAGAAGAAAGCTATGATGGAACAGAAAAGAGCTTTAGGAGGAGATGGAGATTCCAATAAAAGTAAGAATGGTGTACCTCCTCCAAGAAGTCCGTCATCGTACATGGACGAAATCTCAGCTGTTCCTACTAGTAGTCATACCCATGCTTCTCAAGCACCCTCCCATCAACCAAATTACAATTCAACTTCTGCATCAAACCAGCAGTCTGCAGCGTCTTACAATCGAGGCTCTAATAATTATCATCACGAAGAGCAACAGCATCAGAGTTATTCTCGTCAGCAGCAATATGTTCAGGCGCAACATATTCAGCAGCAACAACCTGTAATTCAGCAACAACCGCAGCAAGTTTTACATCGAGATAACCAGCAGCATAGAGATCCGTACAGCAGTCACCAACAAGTAATTTTTGTAACAGTTGTTGGTAATTTAATTTTCCTTTAAGTGTAGAAAATAATTACTAATAATTACATGGTTCAGCCACCACAACAAGCACAGCAGCATTACCCTCAACATCACATGAATCATGGAACCGGAAATCCATCTCCATACTCTTCAAGGGGTCAACCGAATGTAATTTATACGTCGGATGGTGGTGCAGGTACGTGGTTTTAATTACTGACTTGTTGTGACATGTATATTCCGTGCAAATTGGACGTGGTTCCGTGCTCTTTGTACAACTTCATGTATTTGTCAATTGCATAGTTAACTCCAACAATTCAAGAAAAGTGGGGTCGATTGCAGATTACGATCCCATGAATAACTACTACGGGTCTGCTGAGCAACAACGTTCTGCTCAGGTACTAGCAAATACGAAAAATCCTTCATTCATTATTTCGGTTCATGTTAATTTACCTAATTTTACTGATTCATGCAGCATTCTGCGAGGATGGGATATGGTCAGCAGCAGAGAGTTGATGGGTACCAACAAAACCAGCAAGCTTATAGCCAAATGCAGCAAAAAGCTCATCAACCACCTCCACCTGTAGCACAACCCCAATATTCAGGTATAAGATATAGGGCGTTGTACGACTATGAAGCACAAGATGTCGATGAATTAAGCTTCCTTGAGGGTGACCTGATTGTCGAATGCACTCCCGTAAGAAATTCGTCGTACTTTTTATACCAATCACAATGTAACCAAACTAAACCAGAAATATTTATAGATCGATGAAGGATGGCTCACGGGATCAAATGCTCGGTCAAAACAACGAGGAATGCTACCAGCTAATTATGTCCAGTTAGCATGAACAGTTATCTCACTTAAAACATCCGAATCAGTTCTGCAGCTAAATATTTGTATAACAGTGACGCATCAAATTCTGAATAAGTGACATGCAAACGACATCCTTATTTATCGAAGACTAACATATCTATGCTTCTAACCAGTGCTTTTAGTGTGCACTTTAAAGAACCCAGCGTAAGCTAATATCGTACCTTTAAATGTTGGAAAAGAGTGGAGCTTTTACTCTTTGCCTTCTTTATCTTCAGTCTCTCCAGTACACTAATTTAGAAGTTACAAGAGCAGAAGTCAAAGTTTGCCATATTACCAGCATGCACCATGAGAATTATGAATGGAATGATTAAGTGATTTTGTGACGTGTCTTCCCGGTTCAGTATTTTGGAATATGTGGATAATCAAACAATAATTATTAAGAGAATTTTATATTCGTGAGTAATAAAATAACACAACATTTCCATGAAATCATCGTTCTAAACGATGTAATTGGCCATCGTTCTTCGGCCTTAAATGAGAAAACTTTAACATTTAGCTAAAATAGACATTGTTCGACTGCATGTTAACGGACTGAAGTAAGCTGTGTACTTTATTCCGCTTTTTGTAGACGTTCCATTCTACATTCGCCATTCTACATTCGCTTAAGTACTGTTCATTCCATTTCTAATCCAACTTCCACTTTTCATGTTTATCCTTGGACGCCTGTCGAACTATTTACAAATATATTTCATGTTTTGACTAATTACTAATTATGTATGGCTGTGGAATTACTTGAAGCCTGCAGCTAAGAGGCAACTACTTTTATCGTTGAGTTGTGTGTTGATTCGTTTTATATAAAGCCATAATATAAATGTATCAGTAGGGAAAATTGTAAGTTTTAATGTAAAAACTGAAAGCGTTTTATAGAGAAACTGTTAATGCATCGTTAATCAGTAGTTCTTAATCACATAGTTTTATAATAATCTGCTGAAGCTACTTGCGACAAATTAGGTAGCCTTTCTAGAACTCTTCTCAATGACAACCACGTTGAGTACCACATTCTCTTTCGTGATTAACTCAACTTGGGAAAGGAGCTCTTGTTGTGTAAGCAGACCGTTCATTACCTACCATAGGCTTATGCTACGAATCTACACTACGTTTAAGTTTTGAGTGCAAGTTTTCTTAACAATAACCATTATTAACCAAGAAATACAAAATTGTTCGCCATAATAATATAATATTAGATTATAATAACGTATGTTATGTTATAATTAAGTGTTATAATTAAGTATAACCAATGAATGTGAAGTAAGTATTTAGATGAAATGAAATGATTGACTGATTGATTTACGGCTACTTGAAGAAATTGTAAGTGGAACGAATTGAACAGGGAATAGCTCAATACTGTGTGCCTTGTAAGATCTAACCATACCTACACGAGAGATACGAGTTAATCATTTTGTTAGCATAAAATAAAATCGGGTATTTCTCTGAATAAAATTATTATGCAACCTCTAAATCATCGGAAACATAAGTACTCAATCTTTAAAACAGATATTTTGAAATAATCTGAGCAGTACAAATATTTATTCGCAATAAGGTTTTGATTTTAAGATAACAAATTGACGAGCCTTTACTCGTCATTGCATTGCTTAAATGACTATCAAACTAGTTTCTGAATTAAATACAGTTCACCGATTTGTTTCAGACTCTGAATGTTCCAAAGCATACAATATCCTATATACTTGACAGTTATAACATGTATCTGTTTCGTGAAGGGGTAACTGTGTACAATGAGGTCTCATCTCTCGTTTACGGTAAAATCGTTAAATAGTAATACACTAGTAATGATTACAAAATGTAACAACTTAAACTCAACAAACTAGATACTAACACTAACTTAGATCGGGTCTTATTTAGGGGGTAGAGAGGTAACATTTTTCATAAACTGGTGGGTTATAATTTTCAGAACTGAAGGGTGGCCGATAGCATTAATCAAATGCTCAATGTAAGTTGGTGACGATTTATTCATTTCGCTGAGTGACACTTTCTCTGATGGTTCTGAGCAACTAACGATTGCCGTATTAGTGGTCTTCAAGTTCCATGTGAACGGTGGTGGAGTCTCAATCAAACCGGCATACCTCACCAAAAACTCACCTAAAGAATATTTTTCCGGGAGTCGACATCGTTTGCTTGTTGGGGAACCGTCTTCACTGTTACGAGTATTTTCTTTAGAAGCTATTTCGCTGCTTTCAAGCACTTTCACACTTTCAGTTTCCAAAAATTTTGAAGATGCAACTTCCAACAATTCGTTTACGTCCGATTCGCTAAACTCAGTCACGTCTATCTGTATTTATGATTCAAGATTAACAAATTATAGCAAACTACAACAAACACCCTATAAGTTAAGAGATAAAATCCAGACTAATAGGTACCTCATTTGGATTAAGTATTCGCTGAGCTGTCTCTGGAAAAGTTAAGCTGACTACAGAACTCGTAAGTGATCTTAAGATCGCTTCTTCTACTCGAGTGGAGTGATCTCCGGGCTGGAAATATGCAAACATTTAAAAGTGTACCATCTACTTGTGAACCTTGGCTTAAAGTAATACTGTCACTTACCAACTCAATCCAAGTGTTGACGCTAATGCTAAAGTCTTCTGATCTGACATAATGCCACCACTTAGGAGGAAGATAGAGACAGTCGCCAGCCTCAAGGGTAACTTTTAAAGGCGAACATTTCTGGAGATCTGTGAAATCATTTATTTTAAATTCAAAAATTGCAATGGCTAATTTTTGTTCAAATAAATAATACCTTGAATGTGAGAATTAATTCGCTTTTCAGAGGCAAAGTTAATTCGGCTGTACACGCTAGACTCTTCATATGGAACTCGCGTTGGTTCCAGGTAGTCTACATCCTTCGGTGGAAACAGTAGCCAAGATTTCCTGCTCGAGTTAAACAATCAGACTTAAAAGTTGGTTACAAGAGACACACAGACTACAGAAGGTACGTGTATCATCATCATCGTGTATCGTAATATCATAATTATTTATACCTGCCATAAACTTGACAGACAAGGTTACAAGAATATGTGTCGAAGTGGCAGGGCGTGTACGATCCAGCTGACCCACACCATAAAGTGGACTGATCTCCGTTTCGGTCAGGAAACCCAAGGTGACTCCAAGAAAACTTTTTCTTCAAGCTTTCATTAAAATAGATAAGCTGAAACAAAACATTGAAAATAAACTATTAGTTCCCCAAATTCGAACTTCCCAACTCGGTAAAATAAGCGTTCGAAAGATATGTAAGAACCTTCAAAAAATCTTTCCCTTCAGAACCCTTGAGTTGAAAGACATCAGGTAGGTACTTGTAATCATAGTAAACCCATATATCATCTGGAGATCCATTTTCCGGTAAAAATTCATGATCTCCATTTATCCAGTCCATAATTTCTTTCCAGGTCAATTCTTCTTTACCGCAATCTGATTCCCATTGCGGTTGCTAGAAGTATCAGAAAAACAAATCCTCAGCATGTGTATCTTTCACTATGCTCTCTCTTTTCTTGTACTTTAAATAAATTACAAAGTTGATAACTCACAAGATTATCCCATTTTTGCTTGCCGTAACGAACAGTTAACTTCTCGTTTTTGAAAAGCTCCCCCCATTCATCCAGGCTCCATTTGCATGGTTCCCAGTTTTTATGTATTCCCCGAAAGATTAAGGGACGATCAATAGCCTCAGTTAACACCAGCTCGCGTAGATAAGCTCCAAACTTATCACTCGACCCCATACTCATGTACAACTAGTTTTTGAATCCTTAAACAACTATAACTGAAGTCTAATATGATTTGATTTAGTTACAAAACTTCCGATTTAGCGAGCGAAGAACACGTGTATAATCAGTAACCAGTTTAACAATGAGCAACAACACGTAAACTTTAACACATTCCTTACTTTCAAGTCCACTGCTAATCCGGCATGTACAACTGAAACTTTGGAATATATTCAATCACCAAGACATACTCGAGCATCGATGAGTTATCTAAATGCATCTGCACCAACTTCCATTTAAGTCCCAGTCGCCTGTACAACTGATTGTTTTCCCACTCCAAAAGTTTTTCAATAGACAACTTGGTCTTCTTACTAAGACAAACTACAGGCCAGAAAGAACACCCAAGAGTACAACAACAGCACAAACACCCAAAGATAATCCATTTCAATTGGAGCGGCAGCGACTTTCTCAAAATCGAATTCACTTTTTCTACCGTCAATTTGAACTCCTCCGGAGCTACACGAGCTAAGAGAGTTGGAGGAAAGTCACACTTGAAGCGATTGTGCAGTCCAAATACAGTGATGTTCCCACATCCGCGAATAATTATCGGTTCAGGAGTTATCGCAGGGGGCTGCCCACCGCCGCCCCCAATTCCAGAACTCGTCGATCCATAATGTAATTCACTGTTGAAACTATCCGAGTCTTCAATTGCTTCGATATCCATTACTGGCGACGACGTTAACAGGAGTAAATATCTTCTTGTTGAGGAGTATGAGGAGCCATCAGGACGTCAACCACAGAAAGTTTCAATGATTAGCTGCTTTCTCCACTCAGCTCACCCGTAACCGCAAGTATTGGGCAGTCTTAAATGAAACTAAATCTTGGCCTAACTAATCAAAGCAATGAAATGAAAATTAATTTTTAATTGTTATCTCATAACCACCACCAAACAGGAGATGACGAATTATTTGTTGCTCGAAGACTGACCCCCTGCAGAGTTTTGTTTTGGAGATTCAAACTTCCCGCGGTTTGTGAGTCAGTCACATGGGCAGTGCAGCTCACAGACAGCACAATTTTCCACTTGTCATTCTCCCGAGTCATTTACAAACTACAGTTCCTGTCTTCAAAACTCTTGCGTTGTGGGAAGAACGGTGTTAAATTGAAGATTCCTAAATTAAATTGACTCCTGCGATTTAATTGAGTCTTGTCGGAAATACTAAAATGGTTGAAAGCAATGATGTTGAAATGGCTGAGGTGCAGGATGCTGCACAACCGGGTGCAACTGAAGGCGAAGCCAAGAAGGATCCTGATCTTCTTACTGT